>SJYR01000379.1:618046-630698 GCA_006410655.1 Kobus ellipsiprymnus | reverse complement strand
AGGAGCCCCGCGGGCGGCGGTGGCGGGGCCGGGCCGGCGGCGGCGGCGGGCTGCGGCTCGGCCCGCCGGCGTCCCCGCGCCTCGGGGCGCCCCGCAGGCCCGGACCCCTCGCCTCCTCCTCCGCCCCCGCCCGTCGCGCCGCGGATTTCAGCGCCGGAGCCTCCACACAGCGCCGCCGGCGGCCCCTGAAGAAGAGGATGTGGAGTGCGAGACAGGTCCCCGCGAGCTGCGGGCGCCGACCATGGAGGGGACTGCGGGAGCGGCGCCTGCGCCTGGCTGCTCTTCTCCCTCCGGCTCGATTTCCGCCTCAGCCTCCGCCCGGTGGCTGCCGACACTGCCGCTCCCGGCACCTTCGAGCCTCACGGACCCAAGATGGCCGCCTCTCGGCTTCCTTTGCTGCCTCCGGACGCCGGAAGTGACGACACCGCCGCCTCCCGGAGTTCGGCCAATCAGCGCGGCCCGAGGCAGCCGGCCGGGCTGCTGTTGCTAGGGGCGACTCCCGGGCCGAGGGGGCGGAACCCATGGCTGGGAAGGGCTGGCCGGTACAGGCGGGCGGCTGGGGCGGCTAGGGCAGCGGGTTCCCGGCGTCCTGAGCACGCGGCCCTCGGGAAGGAGCCGGCAAATGGTCCAGGGCGGCGGCCTGAGCTAAGACTGCTAGACTGGCGTTTGTAGCGTCGATGGAGCGTCTGCTGTGTGCAACAGCCGAGGTCGCGTCCCTCAAAAGCTGGGAGCGCGCCGCATCTAGATGGAGCCGTGACAGTAGTTTTGGGGCCAGGGCTGCGGGGAGGAGCCGAGTTCCTGCATCGTTAACGGTGACCCGGGAACCGTGAACTCAGTCACCTTTCCTGGACCCGGCACGCTGAGCAGCCCTGGGCTGAGCTCAGCATCCTGAGGGCAGCAGGCCCGTCCCGCCCACGAGGAACTCGCGGTCGGAAGGGAGAGAGACCCGGACGCAGCTTGCAGAAGGAAGAGTGCTACAAGGGGGCCCGGAGCCCTAGAGTCCCCCTGGGACCACTGCCTAAACCCCCGTCGCGGGGGAGGGTTATAACCGGCCTCCATCCCCGGGTCCCACCTTGGGGCGGAGTTTGGTGGACGCTTGCAGACTGACACGTTGGAAATAGAACCTCCCCTGGAACCCTTCCTAGCTCCTGAGCCTCTGAACGTGTCCCGTGAACATGCCCAGAGTCTGGCCGGCGGTGGATGGAATGCTTCCGTGTGGGGTTCTGAGAAGGCAGGGCGGAATGAGCTGGAGTAACAGTGAACTGCTGCTGAGAGTGTACCTTGTGGGCTCCAGACCTGTTACCTCATTCAAGCCTCGGGGTAACCCTCTAAGATGGGCAGACACACCTTGTGATCCCAAGTCTAAACAGGTTTCAGTGACGTGACCAAAGTACTCAAGTTGGTTAGCTGCAAGCCTGGGATTTGAACTCATACCCTAAAATTTCCATAAAAGAAAAACGCTTGTAGTGGGTATGTCCTGGTTTTCTTTTTCTATTTTTAATGTTTTCTCCTTTGGTCCCCCAGGATGTGACTCCTTGCTCTGTCTGGGACATTTCCTGCCCTGTGAGACATGTATGTCTTTAAACACCAGAAGCACTCCCAGAAAGGACAGACGCTCACAATGTTAGGACATAGGAGTACTCAGATGCAGTCAGGGCTTCCATTGCTTCCTCTCGGGAAAGTGTTCAGGCCAAAGACTGCCCTGTTTGAATGAAAATGTCCTTCTCTTTCTCTCTTTGGCGGAGCAGAGATGGTTGGATTTTTGTTAGTTAAACGTGTGTTTCACACAGTTCAACTGAGAAATGCGGGTGAGCACAAGACTGTGGGGGTCCCTGTAGGCACGTTTGGCCCCCAACCTGGGAAGGTGGTCAAGAAAGCTTCCCGGAAGAGTGGTGCTTATGCTGCATCTAAATGCATGAGTCGAGTTAGCCAGGTGAGGGTGCCTGAAAAGGGATGCCAAGCAGGATGACCTGTATGGATGAGGAGGAACGTGGTGATTTAGGTAAAGGTCAAGAGGTGAGTGGTGAGACTGGAGGGGTAGGCCAGGCCAGGTTTGGACACAGCACGGCACTCCTGATGACAGGAATGTTAACTAGGTCAGCTGCATAAAGACCCGGAGGACCCACAGAAGGGTTTCAGCCTGGGGCAGGAGCTGAGAAGAAGGGTTTGGACGATTCACAGCATTCCACATTGGGCCAGAGTAGTGGCTGGCAGATGAGATTTCCACCTCAACGCTTTTTTCACTGAAGGCACACATTAAATAATGAGTCAGTGAATGCCAAGAGGTAGGAAATGAAACTGACAATACTCGACAAGATGCTTCTGCTTTGAAATTTTCATAGCACTTGTGTCAAATGATATGATTGTACTATAAAGACCCGGAAATGGGAGGCAAGGTGTACATGTTACATGCAAAATGGAGAAGGAGAAAAAAAAACAACCCACTTTTCTGTCTAAAGGACCCTCTGTAGCCTAAATTATGTACATCTAAGGATCTGTCTGGAAGAGATGGAAGGGTAGGATCTGGAAATTGTTCTTGAAATGTCTTCTGTCCTTTTTCATATTCCTATTTCCTGTCTTCGTATTTTTTAATAATTTTATGAATCTAGTTTTGGCTGTGCTGGGTCTTCATTGCTGCGTGGCCTTCTCTCTCGTTGCGGCGAGTGGGGACTACTCTCTAGGTGCAGTGCACGGGCTTCTCATTGCAGTGGCTTTTATTGCGGAGAACAGGCTCTAGGATGCTCAGGCTTCAGTAGTTGCAGCGCGTGGGCTCAGGAGCTGTGACTCCCGGGCTCCAGAGCACAGGCTGTGTAGGTGTAGCGCAGAAGTTCAGTTGTTGCATGTGGGCACTTCCTGGATCAGGGATTGAACCCATGTCTCCTGCAGTGGCAGGCAGATTCTTTACCACTGAGCCACCAGGGAAGCCCTTCCTGTCTTCATATTAAAATAGGTTTTATCTCAGGCTCCTTGAACTGAAAAGATGTAAGTAAATACACCAAGTTGTGTATGTGCACAGATAGTGCCTGCTTTCATGTAAGATAATCTGGTCCTACCCTTGCTGCTGTAGGACAGAAGAGAAACGGAGCCTGAGTGAGGGGAGGTGACTTGTCTGAAGTTGCACAGCTGATTAGCAGTAGAGCCAGAATGGGCCCTGATTTCAGAAGCCCCAGACTTGTGTCCTTGTCCACAGCTACTATGGGCATGTGGTGGGATAATCTGTTTAACACCCACTCCATCCCAGCACCAGAAAGAAAGAGCAACTGGATCAGTCCTGAAACTGCTCTCCTCCAGACTTCTTATGCCAGAAAAAATAAGCCCCTGTTTGTTCAAGCCAGGAGAGTTTAGGCTGGCTGTTACTTGCAGCTCAGTGCATTCCTAACCAATACTATCATGTCAAGTGGTCAGATCTCCTGATCCTCGGGCCTGTGTTCTCTGCACCACACCTAGTTCGGACAGAGGTGGAAAGACCTGCTTCTGCCTGCCCATCACACCACAGCACTCACAAGCACAATTCTGATGTGAGAGGGTGTGGGAACTGCTGGGATCCAGGATCCATTCCTCAGCATGTGTGTGCAAGGGTGTTGTTGTCATTGCTGTGTAACTGATAAGGAACAGAATGCTGAGCACTTACAATAAATAAAGTCAAGAAGAGAAGGAGGGGCCTCCATGGTGGCTCAGCGGTAAAGAATCTGCCTGACAATGTAGGAGACACGGGTTTGATCCCTGATTTGGGAAGATTCCACATGCTGCGAAACAACTAAGCCCATGTCCCACAACCATTGAACCTCTGCTCCAGAGCCTGAGAGCTGCAGCTACTGAAGCCTGCATGCCTGGAGCCTGTGTGCCACAACAAGAAAAGCCGCCACGATGAGAAGCCTGCACACCGCAACTGGAGCAGCCCCAGCTTGCTGCAACTAGAGAAAAACCCCTGCAGCAACCAACCCAGAACAGCCAAAAATGAATAAATAAAATAAATAATGTGTAAATAAAACAATAAAGTAAATAAAAGTAATTTTATATTATATTTAAATAAAAAAGTAAGAATAAAGTGAATAAATAAAATTATCTTTTAAAATATTCGGTTTCTTTTTTAAAAAAGAATTGTGATGATTGTGGGACATCTGGGGTCATCATGCCTGGAGGCAGGGACAGGTGTGTCCTCAACTGGGTCACAGGTGCTTAGAGGCCACCACCCAGGGAAATACAAAGTCCGTTCATTCCAGACTCCACTCTCCTCAACATCCGTAGGCAGAGTAGAGCAGGGGTCAGAGCAGACAGGCTACTATTTTTTTAATTCACTGCTCTGATGATACATTCCTTCTTCACCCTCATGAAGACACTTGTCCTCTGCGAGGCCAGCAGGCAGCTCAGGGACTCTCGCGTCCTGGCCGCTGTGCCAGGATGACTTCCAGACTGCCTGGGTCTTCCCTCTCGTTGTGAAGCCCTATCATGTTACCTCTTGCATGGGACCTTCTCAGACTAGCTCCCAGGGAGCAGAATCCTTGATTTTTGCTGTCCGGGTACATGCTGCTGCTGCTGCTAAGTCGCTTCAGTCGTGTCCGACTCTGTGCGACCCCATAGACGGCCTCCTGCCAGGCTCCTCTGTCCCTGGGATTTTCCAGGCAAGAGTACTGGAGTGGGGTGCCATTGCCTTCTCCGTCCGGGTACGTAGTACACTCATTGAGCTCCAGCTCTGTTGGCAGTGCACCAGGCACTTGTGCTAAGACCACTAACTGCACCAGCCCACTGGGGGCGGTGACAGCCGGGCTCAGAGAGAGGCTGTACATTGTCCAGCGTTGCCACAGTCCAGAGAAGAGCCGTGATTGGACTCCAAAGCTGTGATTTGCCCTCCGACTGGTCCAGCGGTGATTGGTCCCTTTGGTTCTGAGTAAGCGGAAGGCATTCTCCTCGCGTTGCTTACCTCCGTGGAGGGCTCAGTTAGAAACCCAACATGGATCTGTCAAGGGTTTTCCTCCTTTCTGTCTGCCACAGTACTGTATCTTTTCAGGATCATTGTGGATGGACTGCTTCTGAGATAGATCATAGACTTCGCAGCCTTCCTAAACACACTATTCTGAAATTTTCAGCTTTTATCAAGGACTCATAGTCCTACTGTCAATTCCTGTGAAGCACCGCAATACTGGGGTGATCTTGCGGGATGTGAAGATAGAAAGGGCCACTTTCCCTGCACTTGCTGGCCCCAGGCTGTTGAAATGTTCTGTTCTCTCATCTGCTGGAGACTCCAGACCTGCACCTAGCCCAGGTGTGCATGTACATGGCGTTCTGTTGGGTGTCCCTGCTACATCCCGACAGTGCAGCTCTCTGTCCTCTCAGCTCTGAGCTGGGAAAACCCACTGTTAGAGCTGTATCCAAAGGTCTATGGAGAGGGCTTCCCTGGTGATTCAGTGGTTAGGAATCTGCCTGACTATACAGGGCACAGGGGTTCAGTTCCTGGTCCGGGAAGACCCCACATGCTTCGGAGCAACTAAGCCCATGCACCACAACTCCAGACGACTGAACCCCCACACCTAGAGCCTGCATGCCGCGACAGGAGCCGTCCCTACTGGCCACATCTACCCACTCACAGCCAAAAAAAGGTTAGAAAGAAAAAGGTCTATGGAGGCAACAGAGGTGGCAGAAAAGCAAGGGCTCTGCAGTTTCAACCCTGGATGTGAACCCTGGCTGTGGCCCTGAATGCTGGCTGACCTCAAGCAAATCGCTTCATGTCTTTGAGGCTCAATTTTTTAAATCAGTCAAATGGGAATAACAGAACCTTCTGCCCATGGTTGCTGCGGGGATCCATGGAGATAATGCGCAGAGAACAGCCAGCATGTATGTGTGGAGTTCACCTCCCACCACAGAGGGGACCCACCTTCCCGGGCAGCTGCACTTCTCTGTTCTCCCCTGGATGAGCACTGGACTTGGAGGCTGGAGACATAGGTCAAGGCTTACCAGGCCACAGGTGGCTGGGGGTCGGGCGTCATTCTTCCTCCCATCCAGTTTCACCCAGCTCACATGTTGTTGAGCTCATTATAGGAGGCAATGGGTGCAACTGTGCTTGGCAAGGGGCCTTGCAATACAAAAGTTGTTCGTGCTCATATTTATTGTCTCTATTTTGCAGACAGGTACATGGAAACTCAGGAAGGGCAGGAGGCTCACTCAAGTTGCTCTAGGCAGAAAGTAATGCCATCATATTCCACTTCGGTGGCCCTGAAACCCTGCTGCCTGCAAAAACAGACAGACAACAAAAGGACAAGGAAGATAAAGGATGAGCGGGTAAATAAAACCAGCTCTCTCATGGAGCTTCCTATCTGCCCACCCTTTGGGGCTGCTCCATTAAAGCAAGCAACCCAGGACTTCCCTGGTGGTCCAGTGGGGAAGAATCCACCTTCCAATGCAGGGGATGCAGATTTGATCCCTGATTAGGAAATGAAGATCCCACGTGCCAGGGCAACTAAGCCTGTGTGTCATAACTGGGGAGCCCACGCCGCCGTGGGCTGAATGAAGGGCCCTGCATGCCCCAACTGGGACTTGATGCAGCCAAATAAATAAACACATGAATAAATAATATTTAAAAAGTAAGCACCCCCCAAGAAATACAGATCACCCAAATACAAATCATAACTTTTAAGTGTAAGCTGTGTCTGAGCAAAGATTTCTTCTACTAAGTTTCCTACCTAACCCTTGGAGCCCCTGAACCCCCACAAACACCCTGTTAGCCCTTCACAGGGCCCCTCTATCCTTCCCTCTGCTCTTTCCTCTCTTCCTCTCTTCCACAATGTTAGTTGAGCACCTGTTTTGTACAAAGCAGTGGTTTAAGCAATGACCTTGAACAGAAAATTTTAACATTCTCAATGTCATTTACAAGATGTGTAAAAGAATTCACGAATAATATAATTTCAGGACATATAACAACTAAAAAACGGAATCAGGGTAAAGTGATGGAAACTAGCTCTTCTGGGTGTTTGTTTGTTTGGTCTTGGGCCATGCTTATCAAGCAGCATGCAGGACCGAAGCTGTGCCCTCTGCAGTGGGAGCGTAGAGTCCCAACCACTGGACGCCTGGGGAGTCCCTGCCTCTTTTTTGTTTTGGCTGCGCCAAGTCCCACTTTTGTAACATGCAGGATCTTTACTGGGATATGGGGGAATCTAGCTCCCTGACCAGGCTCCCTACATTGGGAGTGCAGTCTTAGCTACTGGCCCACCAGGGAAGTCCCTGGGGCCCCTGAATTTGGGCAGTGAGAAAATGAAATGAATGGCTGACTTGTCCATCCACTCAGAGGAAGGAGCCTGAGTTTGCTCGTGTGGTTAATCCCTCCGCAGACCAGGAGGAAGCAGAAGCCAGGGACCCACCAGGGACAGAGGTGCTGGAGAGGTGGCAGCTCTTCTATCTCTGACCTCCCAGGGGATCCTTGGGGCCTGCCAGGCCTGGGCTCCCTCTGGAGCAGTAAGGGGCATCAGCTGGGTCTGGACAAGCCCCAGCAGGCCACTCCCACTAAGCAGGGCAGTGGGCTCCCTGGGGACTAGCATGGCACGCCTACATCGTCTCCGCGCTGCCCTGGGGTCTCCACATGTCAATTTCCTGCGGGCACTGTAACAGCTGACCACAGGTGGTGGATTAAAATGACGTATGTTTTTCTCTCACAGTTCTGGAGGCCAGAAGACCCAAATCGAGGTGTTGGCGGGCTACACTCCTTCAGGAGCTCTGGGAAGCCTCTGTGCTTGGCCTCTCCCAGCTTCTGGTGGCTGCTGGTGTTACTTGCCCTGCGGCTGTGTCAGTTCAGTCTCGGCACCACTGGCATCTCCTCTGTGCATCTAATGTCCCACGGCTTTGTCCCAGCTGAGGACATGCTGAACCGGGCAGCTCCCAGTCTGTCCACCGCTGACTGCAGGTACCTGAGCAGATGGACCTGGCTGAGATCAACCAGACCCACCCAGATCAGCAGAGGCACTCAGCTTACCTGAACATTCTTGAGCTAAATTAATACTTACTATTAAAGAAAAAAAAAAAGGATACCGTGATGGCATTTAGGGTCTACTAGAATAAGCCAAGATAATCAATTTCCCCAATCTCCCCATCTCAAACTCCTTAGCAGAATCCCATCTGCAAGACCTTTGGCACATGAGCTAACACCCGTGGGCTCCAGTTGGGCACACCAGGTGACACCCGTGGGCTCCAGTTTGGCACACCAGGTGACACGCATGGGCTCCAGTTTCGCACACCAGGTGACACCCGTGGGCTCCAGTTTGGCACACGAGCTAACACCCGCGGGCTCCAGTTTGGCACACCAGGTAACACCCATGGGCTCCAGTTTGGCACACGAGCTAACGCCCGTGGGCTCCAGTTTGGCACACCAGGTGACGCCCGTGGGCTCCAGTTTGGCACACGAGCTAACGCCCGTGGGCTCCAGTTTGGCACACCAGGTGACGCCCATGGGCTCCAGTTTGGCACACGAGCTAACGCCCGTGGGCTCCAGTTTGGCACACCAGGTAACACCCATGGGCTCCGGTTTGGCACGCGGGCTAACGCCCGTGGGCTCCAGTTTGGCACACCAGGTAACACCCATGGGCTCCGGTTTGGCACGCGGGCTAACGCCCGTGGGCTCCAGTTTGGCACACCAGGTAACACCCATGGGCTCCGGTTTGGCACGCGGGCTAACGCCCGTGGGCTCCAGTTTGGCACACCAGGTAACACCCATGGGCTCCGGTTTGGCACGCGGGCTAACGCCCGTGGGCTCCAGTTTGGCACACCAGGTGACACCCATGGGCTCCGGTTTGGCACGCGGGCTAACGCCCGTGGGCTCCAGTTTGGCACACCAGGTAACACCCATGGGCTCCGGTTTGGCACGCGGGCTAACGCCCGTGGGCTCCAGTTTGGCACACCAGGTGACACCCATGGGCTCCGGTTTGGCACGCGGGCTAACGCCCGTGGGCTCCAGTTTGGCACACCAGGTGACACCCATGGGCTCCGGTTTGGCACGCGGGCTAACGCCCGTGGGCTCCAGTTTGGCACACCAGGTGACACCCATGGGCTCCGGTTTGGCACGCGGGCTAACGCCCGTGGGCTCCAGTTTGGCACACCAGGTGACACCCATGGGCTCCGGTTTGGCACGCGGGCTAACGCCCGTGGGCTCCAGTTTGGCACACCAGGTGACACCCATGGGCTCCGGTTTGGCACGCGGGCTAACGCCCGTGGGCTCCAGTTTGGCACACCAGGTGACACCCATGGGCTCCGGTTTGGCACGCGGGCTAACGCCCGTGGGCTCCAGTTTGGCACACCAGGTGACACCCATGGGCTCCGGTTTGGCACGCGGGCTAACGCCCGTGGGCTCCAGTTTGGCACACCAGGTGACACCCATGGGCTCCGGTTTGGCACGCGGGCTAACGCCCGTGGGCTCCAGTTTGGCACACCAGGTGACACCCATGGGCTCCGGTTTGGCACGCGGGCTAACGCCCGTGGGCTCCAGTTTGGCACACCAGGTGACACCCATGGGCTCCGGTTTGGCACGCGGGCTAACGCCCGTGGGCTCCAGTTTGGCACAGCAGGTGACACCCATGGGCTCCGGTTTGGCACGCGGGCTAACGCCCGTGGGCTCCAGTTTGGCCCACCAGGTGACACCCGTGGGCTCCAGTGTTGCACGCGGGCTAACGCCCGTGGGCTCCAGTTTGGCACACCAGGTAACGCCCGTGGGCTCCAGTTTGGCACGCGGGCTAACGCCCGTGGGCTCCAGATATCAGCCCAGCATTCTGAGGTCACTGTTAAGTCTACTACACTTGAATTTAGTGGAACTAACTGATTTGCTCAAGGTCACCAACCTAAAGTGAAAAATCACCAAGAGAGTGTTAAAATGTGCGGACAGTTAGTTTATGTTGACTATTTTTGTGGTTTTGAAAGTAAGGAAGGCAATTCTTCACTTGCTGCTAATGGATTTAACTTTGTCTTAAAGTCAGTGCACAAAGGTGTCATAAATGGTCGACTGACCTCCTCTCTGTCCCTCACTGTGGATTCGGTGTGAGGAGTGGACAGAGCTCCGCCCACCCAGCACCTGGTTGGCTGAGGAGCCCTGCCTAAGACCTTTCCTCCATCCCTCACTTCTGTTTCCCTAATCTGCTGGTCGCCACGATTCTGATGGTTCATCATGCTGCTGCTGCTGCTGCTGCTGCTAAGTCGCTTCAGTCATGTCCGACTCTGTGCGACCCCATAGACGACAGCCCACCAGGCTCCCCCATCCCTGGGATTCTCCAGGCAAGAACTCTGGAGAGGGTTGCCACTTCCTTCTCCAATGCACGCAAGGGAAAAGTGAAAGTGAAGACGCTCAGTAGTGTCCAACTCTCAGCGACCCCATGGACTACAGCCCACCAGGCTCCTCTGTCCATGGGATTTTCCAGGCAAGAGTGCTGGAGTGGGTTGCCCTTGCCTTCTCCGGATGGAGAGGCATCATATTCCCCAGCAAATGTCAGCTGGGAAAGCAGTTGTCACGACTGCATTTGGAAAATGTTTGCTGTCAGTACGATTTCCAGGTCAATGACAAGGGCAGGACTGGAGGAATGACACCTTCAGAAGTCTAGCATTTTATCCTGATAAATCCCTGACATGGACAGCTCAGGAGCTGGGCATGGTGAGGCAGCTTGGAGCCAATCAAATTGTTAGAACAAAATTCTCTTCCGGTGGATATGACCTCAGACATGAGCTGTCCAGGGCTGGCCTTCTGAGTCAGCCCCAAGTCCTATCTACACACCCTCTCTGTGGGGCCTTCAGACTCAAAGCCTTCTTTCACAAGGAGGGCAGGAGCTTGGATGACTCGGAGTGTGTAATGTGTCCAAGCTCAGATGAATAATAGATGTGCTTCAATATTAATAAGTAGGAACTGGTTTCTGTAGCCAGGGAAACCCCAAAGAGATTCTGTTAAACTCTTGAATCTAGACCTACGGCAGGCAAACAAACATAGGGACAGCAACCAAACACCAAACTTCCAAAAACGCCCATAAAACCAGAAACCGACACAAACTCACATACACAAGGAAAATGTATAGGTCAGAGAAATCAAGAGAAAACAGTAGAATTGAATGATGATGAAAACTTTACACATCAAAACTTGTGGAATACAATGCAAGAGGCATTTAGAGAGAAAATTATAGCCTTACATGGTTCAGTAAGAAAATCAGAGCTAAAAATTAATCAGCTATGTGCTGATACCATGTAGTTAGAAAAAGAACCCAGTATACCCAAAGGAAGTAAAAAGATAATAAAAAGCAGCAATTACTAAAATAGAGAACAAAGATAAAATGAGATCAACAAAACCAAGAAATAGTTCTTTGAAAAAAACTAGGAAAAAAGGCAAAACTCTACCCTGGTTGCTGCTGCTGCTGCTGCTAAGTCACTTGTGTCCGACTCTGTACGACCCCATAGCCTGCAGCCCACCGATTCCAGGCTCCCCCACCCGTGGCAAGAACACGGGAATGGGGTGCCATTGCTTTCTCCGCTACCCTGGTTAGCCAAGAATAAAGAAGAGAAAGCATAAACCGCATATGAAAATATAAAGGAAGATGGGCCACAGGTGTTGCATAGAATAAAAAATTAAGGGACTAGTATCAACAAATTGTGTCAATAATTTTAAAAATTTATTTTAGAAAAGTTTTGGCTGCGCTGGGTCTTTGTTGCCGGGATGGGCTTTCCCGAGCTGTAGGGGCACAAGGGCTCTCTCTGGTTGTGGTGCGCGGCTTCTCGTTCCGGCGGCTTCTCCTGGGGTGGAACGCAGGCTCCAGGGTTCGGGCTCTGTAGCTGTGGCACACAGGCTTAGTTGCACCAGGGCATGTGGGATCTGAGCGCTCGGACCAGGGATTGAACCCGTGTCCCCTGTATTGGCAGGTGGACTCTTAACCACTGGACCACTAGGGAAGTCCCTGTGTCAATGATTTTAGAGCTTCAGGTCAGGTCAGGTCAGTTGCTCAGTCGTGTCCGACTCTTTGCGACCCCATGAACCGCAGCACGCCAGGCCTCCCTGTCCATCACCAACTCCCGGAGTTCATTCAAACTCACGTCCGTCAAGTCCGTGATGCCATCCAGCCATCTCATCCTGGGTCGTCCCCTTCTCCTCCTGCCTCCAATCCCTCCCAGCATCAGAGTCTTTTCCAATGAGTCAGCTCTTCGCATGAGGTGGCCAAAGTACTGGAGTTTCAGCTTTAGCATCATTCCTTCCAAAGAAATCCCAGGACTGATCTCCTTCAGAATGGACTGGTTGGATCTCCTTGCAGTCCAAGGGACTCTCAATAGTCTTCTCCAACATCACAGTTCAAAAGCATCAATTCTTCGGCACCCAGTCTTCTTCACAGTCCAACTCTCACATCCATACGTGACCACAGAAAAAACCATAGCTTTGACTAGACGGACCTTAGTCAGCAAAGTAATGTCTCTGCTTTTGAATATGTTATCTAGGTTGGTCATAACTTTCCTTCCAGGGAGTAAGCATCTTTTAATTTCATGGCTGCAATCACCATCTGCAGTGATTTTGGAGCCCCCAAAAATAAAGTCTGACACTGTTTCCACTGTTTCCCCATCTATTTCCCATGAAGTGATGGGACCAGATGCCTGATCTTCGTTTTCTGAATGTTGAGCTTTAAGCCAACTTTTTCACTCTCCTCTTTCACTTTCA
>SJYR01000379.1:606737-617204 GCA_006410655.1 Kobus ellipsiprymnus | reverse complement strand
GCATGAAATCTTCCCTTGGTATCTCTAATTTTCTTGAAGAGATCTCTAGTCTTTCCCATTCTGTTGTTTTCCTCTATTTCTTTGCATTGATCACTGAGGAAGGCTTTCTTATCTCTTCTTGCTACTCTTTGGAACTCTGCATTCAGATGGGTATATCTTTCCTTTTCTCCTTTGCTTTTTGCTTCTCTTCTTTTCACAGCTATTTGTAAGGCCTACCCAGACAGCCATTTTGCTTTTTTGCATTTCTTTTCCATGGGGATGGTCTTGATCCCTGTCTCCTGTACAATGTCACGAACCTCAGTCCATAGTTCATCAGGCACTCTATCTATCAGATCTAGTCCCTTAAATCTATTTCTCACTTCCACTGTATAATCATAAGGGATTTGATTTAGGTCATACCTGCATGATCTAGTTAAGAAGAAATAGAAAATGAATAGCTCTATAAGTATTAAAGAAATCAAAGCAAGCCCAAAATGTTTTACCAAATTGTACAAATGATCAAAAGAACACATAATTTCAGTTTCATACAAATTTTTTCAGACGAGAAGAAGAAAGAGTAAAATTCCATGATTGAAGCAAGAATCTCAAGAAGCTTTAAAAGGAACAGTAAACTAAACCCAAGGAAAGTAGAGGAAAGGAAATAACAGAGGAGAAAACAAACAAAAGAAGGAATGAACAAAGCTGCAAGTGTCAGCTCTGGTGAGACTGATCCCAGTTAAAGACGGTAGCACAGATAACAACAAGAGTGGAAAAAAGACATTCCTAGAGCTCCTTCAAACATTAAAATGCCAATAAGAGGGTGTTATGAACAATTTTATAGCAATACATTTACAAAGGTAGACACTATGGACAAATTTCTAGAAAAATACACCTTACCAAATTGGCATGAGAATAAGTAGAAAATCTAAATAGCCTCATAACCAGCAAAGAAGTTATGCTTGCAAGTCAAAACCTTCCTTCCCACAAGGAAAATTTTAGGCTCAAATGCCTTAACTAGCTGGTCCTACCAAACTTCTTTTTGGCCGCACTGTGCTGCTTGTGGGGTCTTAGTTCCCCAACCAGGAATTGAACATGGGCCCTCGGCAGGGAGAGTGCAGAGCCCTAACCACTGGACTGCCAGGAACCCCTCTCCTACCTTTTGAAAAGAAGTAACACGAATCTCACGCAAACTCTTCCAGAGAAAAGAGAGGATATGACAAAGCAGAAATTAATGCAACATTGTAAATCAACTGTACTTGAATAAAATAAATTTTATTAAAAAAAAAAAAAAAGAGGAGGAGACATCCAATCTTTGTTTCTGTCCTTCTCTGCGTGTGTCTCTCTCTCAAAATTCCGTCTTGGGACTTCCCTGGCAGTCCAGTACTTAAGACTCTGCACTTCCATTGCAGGGGGTGCAAATTTGACCCATGGGTGGGGAACTAAGATCCCACACGCCATGGGGCATGGCCAGAACAAGCAAGCAAACAGACGACAACAGCGACAACAATAAAAACTGCCTGTCTCTTTCTTATAAGATTACACGTGATTGCATTGTACTGTCCACTCAAATAACACAGGATAAACTTTCCCTCTCAAGGTCCTTCAGGTAATCACATCTTTTGCCACGTAAAGTGGCGTTTCCAGGCTCCAGGGGTTTGACATGCCTTTCTTCTGAGATGCCATTTTCCAGCCTAGCACACTATCCTAGTGGGAGTGAAGTTGTATCTTCCTGTGGTTTTGATTTGAGCTTTCTTGATGGCTAACGGTGCCGAGCATCTTTTCATGGGTTTATTAGCCACCTGTACATTTTCTTTGGAGAAATGTCTATACAGATCCTTTGCCCAATTTTTAACTGGTGTATTTGTCTTTATAATTTATAAACTGGGTTATTGAAGTTGATTTGAGTTCTTTATATAGCAGTGACATCAGGGAAGATGATGGAGCAGGAAGTGCCAGGGCTCTGTCTCTCCACCTAGACAACGACTGCACTGGCAGAATCTGACTGATGTAACTATTCTGAAACTCTGGAGTCGGCTGGAAGGCTTTCAGTTTCCAGGGAAGGCTTAGATGACAAACTCTGGTTAATTCCAGGCAGTTTACCTCTTAGCATGAGCAGTAGCGGGTACCCATTTCCCAATCCCCTCAGCCCAACAACAGGAAGCCATGCCCGTGAAATGCTAGAGTGGTTTCCGGGAGCCAGGGTAGGGAAGTGACGAGGACCCTGCTCTCTGAGCGCCAGGGACCTTTGTGCTGATTGGTTGCTTCTGACCACAAACGTGCAGATAGGCAGGCAGTCGTCATGGCAGCACACACCCACTGGCCGCGGTGGCTTCCAGAGACTCTAAACCGACAATCTGCTGTCCCCAATCTCCTCTTATTGTTCCCCTTTCTCTTTTTGGATGATTAAGGATGGGGACATTTTATTTTGGAGTTTTGTTATGTTTTTTTGTCCATGTCCCATGGCTTGTGAAATCCTAGTTCCCTGACCAGGGATTAAACCTGGGCCCTCAGCAGGGAAAGAAGAGTCCTTACCACTTAACCACCAGGGAATTCCTAAGGATGGGGACAATTTGAAAGCAACCACATATACAGGGGAATTTAGAAAGTCACTGCACATGCCCAAGAAAAGACATAGTCTCAGAGAGGACCTGAGAAGACCTTAAATTTGTATCTCAGGCTGATACCCAGCACAGAGATACCCTGCAAAAAATATTTTATTTTTATTTTTCATATTTATTTATTATTTGGCTGTGCTGGGTCTTAGTTGTAGCATATGGAATCTAGTTTCCTGACCAGGGACCAAACCCAGGCCCCCTGCATTGGGAGCCCAGAGGCTTAACCACTGGACCACCAGGGAAGTCCCAACTAGGAACGTACATTTCATCTAGGTTATCTAGTTTGTTTGTACAGTTAGGCATACCGCTGTTATGAACCTTTTTATTTCTATGGATGATAACAGTATCCCCATTTCCATTTCTGATTTTAGTAATTTGAAAATTCTCTATTTTTTTTCTTATTCATTCCAGCTAAAAGTCTATCAGTTTTGTTGATCTTTTAAAAATAGGCAACTTTGGTGCTGGGGGGGATAGTTAGGGAATTTGGGAAGGTCATGTACAGTCTATTTAAAATGGATAACCAACAAAGACCTATAGTGTAACACTTGGAACTCTGCTCAATGTGCCAGCCTGGATGGGATGCAGTTTTTGGGAGAAAGGATACATGTATATGTATACTTGAGTCTCTTCACTCTTCACTTAAAACTACCACAACATTGTTAATTGACTATACCCCCAAAACAAAATGTTTTTGGTGTTAAAAATAAAAATTAAAAACAAAAAACAAAAAACAGAAAAACAGGCAACTTTGGGCTTTTTTTGTTATCTTCCTATTCTCTATTTTAACTCTGCTCTGGTTTTTATTACTTCCTCCCTTCCATTAACTTTATATTTTGTTTGCACTTTTTCCAGTACCTTAAAGTTAGGTTGTTGATTTGAGATCTTTTGTTTTTTTAACGTAAGCACAGTTCAGTTCAGTTCAGTCATCCAGTCGTGTCTGACTCTTTGCGACCCTATGAATCACAGCACGCCAGGCCTCCCTGTCCATCACCAACTCCCGGAGTTCACACAGACTCACGTCCATCGAGTCCGTGATGCCATCCAGCCATCTCATCCTTGGTTGTCCCCTTCTCCTCTTGCCCCCAATCCCTCCCAGCATCAGAGTCTTTTCCAATGAGTCAGCTCTTCGCATGAGGTGGCCAAAGTACTAGAGTTTCAGCTTTAGCATCATTCATCATTTCTTCCAAAGAAATCCCAGGGCTGATCTCCTTCAGAATGGACTGGTTGGATCTCCTTGCAGCCCAAGGGACTCTCAAAAGAGTCTTCTCCAACACCACAGTTCAAACGCGTCAGTTCTTCGGCGCTCAGCCTTCTTCACAGTCCAACTCTCACATCCATACGTGACCACAGGAAAAACCATAGCCTTGACTAGACGGACCTTAGTCAGCAAAGTAATGTCTCTACTTTTGAATATGCTATCTAGGTTGGTCATAACTTTTCTTCCAAGAAGTAAGCGTCTTTTAATTTCATGGCTGCAATCACCATCTGCAGTGATTTTGGAGCCCCCAAAAATTAAGTCTGACACTGTTTCCCCATCTATTTCCCATGAAGTGATGGGACCAGATGCCATGATCTTTGTTTTCTGAATGTTGAGCTTTAAGCCAACTTTTTCACTCTCCTCTTTCATCAAGAGGCTTTTTAGTTCCTCTTCACTTTCTGCCATAAGGGTGGTATCACCTGCACATCTGAGGTTACTGATATTTCTCCCGGCAATCTTGATTCCAGCTTGTGTTTCTTCCAGCCCAGCGTTTCTCATGATGCACTCTGCATAGAGGTTAAATAAGCAGGGTGACAATATCCAGCCTTGACGCACTCCTTTTCCTATTTGGAACCAGTCTGTTGTTCCGTGTCCAGTTCTAACTGTTGCTTCCTGACCTGCATACAGGTTTCTCAAGAGGCAGGTCAGGTGGTCTGGTATTCCCTGGTAGCTCAGCTGGTAAAGAATCCACCTGCAATGCAGGAGACCCCGGTGCAATTCCTGGGTTGGGATGGCCCCGTGGAGAAGGGACAGGCTGCCCACTCCAGAATCTTGGGATTCCCTGGTGGCTCAGCTGGTCAAGAGTCTGCCCGGTATTTGGGAGACCTGGGTTCGCTCCCTGGGTTGGGAAGCTCCCCTGGAGAAGGGATAGGCTAGCCAATCCAGTATTCTTGCCTGGAAAATTCCATGGACTGTACGGGCCATGGGGTTGCAAAGAGTTGAACGTAAGCACATATAGCTGTAAACTTCCTTCTTAGTGCCGCTTTGCTGTGTCCCTGAGGCTCTGGTATGATGTGTGTGGTTTATTTTTATTTAGGCCACATTGCGCGGGATGCAGGACCTAGTTCCCTGACCAGAGATCGAACCCCTGCCCACTACAGTGGAAGCATGGACCCCTCACTACTGGACCACCAGGGAATTCCTCTATTTTAAAAATTGTCTCTAGGCATTTCTTAATTTCCCTGGGCTTCTTTGATCCATCAATTGTGTAAGAGCATTTTAATTTTTACAGCCTTTTTCCTCCTAGTTTTACTTCTGCTGTTGGTCTCTAACTTCATTATGGTCAGAAAAGATACTTTGTTGATAGACTTAATCCTATGAACAGAGGAGCCTGGTGGGCTACTGTCTGTAAATTCAAGAGTTGGACACGACTAAAGCAACTTAGCACGAATGCAAGACAGTGTCCTAACATATGGTTTATCCTGAGAATATGCCATGTGTACTTGAGGAAAAGGTGTATGCTGTTGTTGGGTATGGCGTTACGTCTATATTCATCGCATCGATTTGGGTTGTGTTAAATCTATTTCTCTGCTTGTTCTATCCATTACTGACAGTAGGGTATATAAAGTCTCCAACTACTACTACAGGTCATTATTTCTCCCTTCGATTCTGTCAGTTTTTCCTTCATACGTTTTGCTCGTCTGTTATTAGGTGTGTAATTGTTCATCCTGTATTGAAACTTTTAACACGCAGTCTGTCTCAAACTTTTTTGATTTAAACTCCATTTTATCTGACATTAGTATAGCCATCCCTTATTTCTATTATCGTGGAATATCTTTTTCTAATCTTTCAATCTTTTTGTGTTTGAATCTCAAGTGTGTCTTTTGTAGATGGCTTGTTGTTGGGTCGTTTTTATTCATTTATCCATCCTGCCAGTCTCCATCTTCTGATCAGGCAGCTTAATCCATTTAAAGTATCACTGGTCAGTAGGGACTACGGGGTCACACAGAGTCGGGCACGCCTGAAGTGGCTTGGCAGCAGCAGCAGGGGCTTAGCTCTGTCTTTGTGCTGCTTGTCTCCTCCTGTGTCTCGAGCTTTTTCTTCACTTCCTGCCTGCATTACTAGTGTCTTATGCATTTGAAAAAAAAATTTGTTTTGCAATTAAACGCTTGAATTTCTTTTGCAGTTTATTTTTTTGGCCACATGTTACGGCATATGAGATCTTAGATCACTAACCCGGCATTAAAACTGTGAGCCCTACACAAAGTCTTAACCACTGGGTGCCAGGGAGGCCTTCACTGCCATGTATCTAGAGCTGTTTTCTTTTGTGGTTACCATGGGCACTACATATAGCACCCTTAAGTTATAACACTCTAACTTGAATTTACACAATTTTCACTAACAGAATCTCTTTCTCCTTAATAGCTTTACCCTACCCTCTATCCCTAACCGGTATCTGTTGATGTCACAAAGTAACATCTTTATACAGTGTGAAGTGAAGTCGCTCAGTGGTGTCCGACTCTTTGTGACCCTGTGGACTGTTGCCCACCAGGATCCTCTGTCAATGGGATTCTCCAGGCGAGAATACTGGAGTGGGTTGCCATTTCCTTCTCCAGGGGATCTTCCCGACCCATGGATCGAAGCCAGGTCTCCCGCATTGCAGGCAGATGCTTTAACCTCTGAGCCACCAGGAAAGCCACAGGGTAGTGCCCTCAAACATAACACAAACCAGTTATACTACTAGCTTTCAGATTAATAATTGTTCTTAATGCATCATTTTCTTAAACCACATAGAAAATTATTACAAGTTAACAATGCTAGCTTTTCTAATATTTAATGTATTTACCTTTATTGGGATTGTTTGCTTTTATTGTCTAGCGTCCTTTAGTTCTACCCTGCAGGAATCCCTCAAGCATTTTTTACAAGGCCCTCAGCTTTTGTTTATCCAGGAATGTCTCAATTCCTCCTCCCTCCTTTTTGAACAGTTTTGACAGTATTGTATTCTTGGTTGACAGGTTTTTCTTTCAGCACTTTAAAAGTAGATCAACTCACTGCCTTCTGGTCTCCGAGATTCCTGATGCAAAACCTGAGTTACTGGGGCCCTGTAGGACTTGCTTCTCTCTCAATGCCTTCAAGATCTCTGTACCTTTCAGAAATCATGGTCTCTGGCAGCTCGTTTATCTTACTTGGAAATTAAGTCTCTCGGATGTTTGTGGAGCCTCATTCATTTACTTAGGGACCTTCTCACCCATTCTGTCTTCAAATATTCTCGCCCTTTTAGCTCTCTTCTCCTTCTGAGACTCCCACAATGCATATGTTACTCTCCATGGTGTTTCACAGGTCACTTAGGTTCTATTTAAAAAATTTTCAGTCAGTGATTTCCATTGGCCTATCTTTAAAGTTTCCTGACTCTTGTGTGTGCCCAAATGCTGCCTTAAATCCCTCTAGTGAATTTCTCGTTTTAGCTCCTGTACTTTTCAATACAACTCCATAATTTTCTTGACAGTTTTTTAAGACATCTTCTTGGCTTTCTCCACATCTTTAGTTCTTTGATGTCCCTTGTGTTGTTACCTAGAGCCTGGCCACTTTCATGTCGAGTATTACTCTTAAGTCTCTGTCTGGCTCAATCATTCAGGTCTCCCAAGTGGCCCAGATAATGTCACTAAACTCATGGACTCCTCCACTCTGCATCCTCTCAGGAAACCGTCGACAGTCACTCACAGATGCTAACCAAAACTGCGCAAAGGCCAAAGGCCATCTCGCTCAAGTAACCGCTAGCAGCTTCCCAAAGGCAAACTGTGCCTCCAGCAGACTGCAAGATCGCCTCAGCAGGACCCATGGCCTGTCCCCTCTTGTCTCCCACACAGGGAAACTGATATCATGTGTCCACAAGGCTGGACCTGCTATCTTTGGATCTGTGCAAGGGCAGGCTTGTGCAATACAACCGTCAAAAACCTTGGGAAACCTGTCTCACCCACACCATGATTTTGGGTTGTCACCAAAGAAACTTAACTACTCACGATTGCTGATCACACCTGAAACTCCTTTCCTTTGCTCTGTGAAGAACCCAACGCTGCAACCACTTGATGGCTGCTCCCGACCTGAAGGTCCTAACCGAAGAAGGATGTTCACTCAGGCTCTGAAACCTCCTGGAACCCCTTCCTGGGTGCTGGCCTTACCCTAGACAGATCTCTGTCTCAAAGGAAAATTCCATTACTTCTGCACTCTCAGATTCTGCTGCAGGTGGGACCGGGGTTTGGGGTTATTATTTCTCCAACTTGACACTATGCCCTTAGAACAGCCGAGCTGCCTGGGGACCCCAGCCTTCCTGAGGCAATGTGCATCCTCGTCTGACCAGTCTACCCTCGAGGCAGCTGCTGGTTTTGTGAGGCATGGGATATAGATCTCCACTCCCACACTGGCTTAGCACTCCTGGCAGCAGGACACAAACGCAATTCCACTTCTGCAGCTTGTAAACAGTCAGCCCTCCAGGGCTCAGCTTCCAGGTCAATCCTGTCCTTTCCTCCAGCCTCACCACCACCACGCACTGCATTCAGCTAAAAGGAGCTTCTACTTTTCACAAGTGCTCCCCTACTTACTTCTACCAGGCAAATTACTCTTTGAAATGCTACCTCTAAAAGACATTCCTCAAAGTCCCAACCATTTCCTCCCTCCTCCAGAGTTCCACCCCTGTCCTGTGTGAAGTGGGCACAGGGGTCCTGGCGGCTGAGTGGTAAAGAATCGACCAGCCAGTGCTAGGGACTTGGGTTCAATCCCTGGTCTGTAAAGATGCCACGTGGCCAGGAGTAACTGAGACCATGCACCCGAATTGAGTCCACCTGCTGCCAGCTGGTGAGCCTGTGCACCTGGAGCCCACCTGCCACAAGAGAAAGACCATGTGCAGCCACTAAGTGTGCCTTAGAGTACGGACACAGCTGGAGCCAGTGTGAAGTGCAGGCCGGTACAGGTAGGGCGCGCGAGGCTGGCACTGGAAGCACTGATACTGAGGCTACAGTATTCTGGCCACCTGATGTGAAGAACTGACTCACTGCAGAAGACCCTGATGGTGGGAATGACTGAAGGCAAAAGAGGGCAGCAGAGAACGAGATGGTTGGATGCCATCACCAATTTCAGTGGACGTCAATTTGAGCACACTTGGGAAAGAAGCACCGCAAAGCCTAGTGTGCCACAGCCCACAGTGCTGCAGAGCTGGACAGGACATAGCAACCCAACAACAAACTGGCCATCTCATTTCTGAAGACCTCTTTACTGGGCCAGGGCTAGAACAGAGAGCCTCAACTTGAGCTCCCAACCTCCTATGAACAAAGGGCTCAAAAGGACAAATTCCGGAGGCTGTGCACTGGTCAGCCATAACAACTTCAGCAAGTCTTTAACAAGTGTCATTTGTGGAATGGCCTATACAGAGTACTGGGGATAGAGATATAAGCGTAACTCAATTTAGGAAACACAGAACACAAACCACACGATAGTTAAGAGAGGCAGAGATTCAGGTGCTAAGCTGTTCCTGGTACTGAGAGCACCCTGAAGCTTCGGAATGGTCAGGTATAGCTGAAATTTGTACAACCACTGAAACTGACAATGCAGAAACTGGGCAAGCCGGCATTTTGGAGCTACTGGAATACTGGCAGGTGAATACTAGCAATCAGAGTTCCTTGGATAAGGTTTGCCTGGTAACAAAAACTTAAGCCCGTGAGACTTTGGTTTCATTAAAAGTAAAATTTACTTAAAATTTAAGTAGATTCCAGCAGAATCTTGTTTGGGCTTTAAATATGTTATCTAAGCACTACAAGACACAGGAGCCAGACCAGTTGAGTGACCACGGGGTAATAACATCTCAGATCCCACAAAGACTGAGCTAACTCACAAAATGCAGAAGGCTCATCCACACCAGTACCCTTTCGTTGTTTCCCTCCGCTCTTGGCAAGGCCAGCTTTTAAGTTATGTCCAGGTCAAAGGCTTAGTGCATTAAACAGTGGGAAGCAATCCTCACACAGCTGAACGTAGAACATGCCGGATTTCAGAGAATACCACTTCTCTCGCAAACCTTTAGGACCCCACATAGCACCCTGCAAGTTCATTAACCTCAGAGAATTTTGGAAACATTCCGTTCTTAACTAAAGAGAAATGCTATAGCGTTATATAACTACATACTTGATCCACCTAAAGTCACTAATCAACTAAGAAGTCAGATGAAGGCAGATTCTTTCAGTTTCTAATCAATCTGAGATACAGAATAGGAACCCAAGATCGACGGAAAGCCATGATTAGCAACGCGTGTTTCCGAGTAGGGCCCACGGCACAAAGAGCACCCAACACCAATCTGAAGCGGCGGCTCCACAAGGGAGCTTTCAATTCTCCAACTTTAAGAACAAGAATTCAGGTTAATGTTAAAGCAGAGACAAAAATGATTTTAACATGGTTTTAATCAAATAACAGCTGTTTGAAACAGGAAATTTTAAGACAGTTGAATAGAGCAAAGTGAAAGATCACTCTATCAGGATAGCTGCTATGAATAAATTCCTTACTATGCGGATTTGAATCCCATTTTAAGGTTGGCACTAGACTGAACACTGGTCTAAGCCAAAATTTTCTCTTTAGTGTTTTAGAAGCCCTGAAAGAAATCCTTCAGATTTAGGGGGGGGGGGGGGGGGGGGG
>SJYR01000379.1:544449-606598 GCA_006410655.1 Kobus ellipsiprymnus | reverse complement strand
GGGGGGCGAGGAAAAAAGGGAAAAAACCCTTCTATAACAGAACCTCATTAGCTTGATAATGGGTATCCTGAATGCAACTTGGTACTCCCCAAAATTTCAGGAAATGGCAAGAAATTTAACACCTAGTTAAGATGTGAATTTACCAAAGCCTCTTCTCTTTGGTGTGACAAAGCACATTCCCTCCACATAGACATGTGACTCTCCTTCAGTCTCAATAAAATCTATTAAAAAAGGCAGCTGGAGACCACTTTGTATCTCCCCAGTGAGAATGCCAGTGTTTTTCCTTGAAGTATCAAGCTAACAAGGTTTTATTATACCAGATTGTATAATTTCAATGTGAAAAAAACTTACATTTGTTAACATCTTGTAATCTATGAGATGGATCACAAAGAGATGAATGATAAGCCAGTGTTCCAAACAAAATTCACTCCATGCATTTGATTCCCACACTCTATTTTCTGTGTAAATTTGTACCTTCAAGACTTCTAAGGTGTACTCATAAGCCCTTCTGTCAAGTGAGTTTAGATCAGCAAATTGGGCAAGCAATTCCCAATGATTTTATTTCCAAATCTAAAGCCCAGGATGGGCTGGGTCAGGCCCTAGTTGCCATCACCAGTCTTCTTGGGTATCTCACTATATTCAGTATGAAATAAACACACACCAAGTCTTACACCAAAATATAGGCTATGACTTAGAAACATGCTTTTAGCTTTTTTTTTTTAAATACATTTTTGGGGGGCTGTGGCAAGGAGTTTGAGACAGTTAATAATTATTTTGGCAAGATAGCAACAAAAACCGAAAAAGCATAAGTTATGTATCCAAATGCAAAAATAAAAAGAACCATAGTATCCAGGGAAAAATTCACACTGAACAAAAGATACAGTATATCTAAATATTCTGAAACTGTAATTTGAATCAAGAGTAAATGCTGAGAAGTTACACTCAGTTTTTGAGATTAATTCCATCTTTTCCTGTTTCCCTCAAATAAAATCGTAGCTTATTAGTATTTAATCACTCCCCCAAATTTCCATTTTCAGTATAAAGCAACAGCTACATACACATAATAAAAAGCTTTTATGTTAATGTAATAATTTCCCTGGCTCATCCAACGTGCAATGCATACAACTTCGGGACTACAATTTGGGGCAAGTATAGACTTTTAAAAAAACAAACACAATTCAAGTTTCAAAACCTGCTCTTAAATTTATAGGACACTCAGGTCATTTTAGCTTCTTAGTAAGATAAGGGTGTTGTACTGTCATTTGATTATCTGTCCACCTTGGCACGGGAAGGATATACATTATCAGATGCCAATTTCAGGGACTAAAGATAAGACTTAAAAAGCACTATGTATTTCCTAATGACTCAGTAAGGTATTTATAAGTTTATGTTCACATTCTGCTAAAGGACCTCTTTAAATCTCGGCACCTAATATCTAACAGGCTCCAACAATCCTATGAAGTTAAATGATGGTGCAACATTTTTAAAGGAGCCAATTATTTCAGCTTACTTAAGCCATTCAGAGTCAAAAATCTGAAGAATGACCAAAATCAAATCTTTATTTTTTAGAACTGTATAAATGTGATCCAAATGTGTCCACCACTAATTTTTCAAAAAGAAACATGCTATAAATAAGCAAACTACACCTGCTCACTGATATGTGTATGGACGCCCTAGATGTCTTGTTGGGTTTAAATACAGACCACTCACAGCAATACATTTTTAGTAGAAAAGTGTAGCATGATGTTAAGCCATTTTAGCTTTTGCACATTCATGTTGCACTTCTGGCCAATGATGAAAAAGATTCTCAGCATTACACTGTTAAGCTGGGCTGCACCCACCCCTTTAAATGGCATCAATATCAATGTCATCATCTTTGTTGTCAGACTTTACAGCTTCAACTTTCGGGACACTGGCAGTCTTTGAATACACCACCTGGTAAAACAGAAGATTTTTCATTGTAAACTTTTATCCCAGTAAAATTGCTCATAAAAACAATAGTCAAGTGATCAACAAAGGAGAAAAACTACCTAGAAACAGCCATTTGTTCATGAAAAATTTTGAATTTCTGTAAAAACTAAGTTAACATTCTACATTTACAGATCCCTATATACTGAGGTGAAACAAACGCTCCCTTTGAGAACCCACATAGTATTTATTTGAAATTATGACGTCTGGGGGTAAGAGAGATTCCTAGCACCTTTTCTATTAATATGATTCCCTTCCTAATTACATTTAGTTTGCAATTATCCAATATTGGCACTTTGTAATTCTCAAACACTTACCACTAACACGGTATTTAACAATTTTCCCAGTGTTTACCTCAATATTCTCATCTTCATCATCATCTTCACCACCAGAAGATTCTTCCTCTGCTTCCTTCAACCATTTTATAAAAGGTTCCGCTTTAACACGAATCTCTTTGGCAAGTTCTTTTGAGACATATTTCTTAGAGGTCTAAAAAACGTTTAGTAAAACTTTTAGTTCAAACAACTTAACAGTAACTTGAGTTATACATAATTGTCTATACCCATCGTTTGAGGAGACGAACACATATTAACCTCAAACTCTCGAGAGTAAACGTATTCAGCAAAGAGCAACAGATTTTCTTTGGTCATTACTAGAAGCTACCATGGTGGGGATCACCCTACAGACTATACCAGTCAAGCAAGCAGAGTACTAGGTATTAGAAAATCTTCCAAAAAAGCCCCAATCCTAATCTTTAAGAGCTTATCAATATATTCCCCACCTTCTCCGACCAGCTAATGATGACCTCTTCCTCCAAAAGGTCTGCATCATACATCTCCTTCAAGATATGTGGGATCTTGGAAATGAGCTGAGGTTGATGCATTGCTACCACACACTCCAAACCATGAAGAAGGTACCGCTGGGCTTTTTTGTTGTTGTGACAAAACTGCAAATAGATATTCTTGGTGTTAACAAGCTTTCTTAGATGCGACAGCCCTGTAACAGCAAGAAGTCAATGCTTACGGATTTCTAACTGACTTCACGTATACGGGACCACATGTAGCGTTTTTCAGACACGCTCATGCTTGTTAAGGTAGGTCAGTTATGTCCATGTTTTCAGGATGACAGAATAAACAGGAAGTGGAAATGGTGTTTCCAAAGTCACACATCTGCAAATCTCACTATGAACATAGAACAATTTGCTTACTCGTAAGAAATGGCGCCTGTATTTCTTAATTTGTTCTCTAATCTTCTCATTAAAAAGAACTTCAGTCAAAACAAGAGGGCCCATGGCTTTTACATCCAGTCTTTCTGCTTCAGCTACAATCTCTTTGTCAGATGAGTCAATAATACCTTCTTCTTTCTTCTTCTGCAAATAAAAGGAAGTTAAAAAAAAAAAAAAAGTAATTCAGTGAGATGAACGCACATTTTGCACTGTCCCTGGGGCTTCCCTGGTACCTCAGATGGTAAAGAATCTGCCTGCAATGCAGGAGGACATGGGTTTGATCCCTGGGTTGGGAAGATCCCCTGGAGAAGCAAACGGTTACCCACTCAGGACTGGACAATTCCACAGAGTCTGGAAGGCTGCAGTCCACGGGGTCGCAAAAGAGTTGCACACAACTGAGTGACTAAGCACAGCACCATAGTCACTGCTCTGATGAACCTTTCCCTTACCTAACAGAAGATTCTAGAACTTCTAAATAATACACACTTGCCGAAAACAGTGCCTGGAACGAACCACCCTCAAAAAATTTTTGCACAAACAGCTTAAGGTAATAAATATCTAGCAAAAGCACAAGGCTGGGTAGAAGCTGACTTACTGATCAACAAAATGTTTTTACCTTAACAAAATCAAACAGGATATTGACTCGCTCTTCAATAGTCCTTTCCAAATCATCACTGAGGGTTAAAACTTTTGCATGGTCACTGATTTCATCCATTCTACGCCTTTGAGCTTCCTCTGTTGTATCCTCCCCCCAGTCGTCATCCTCCTCTTCTTCCTGTTTTTAATAACAAAAATGCTTGGCCAAAAAGAGACCTTAAAGGTGTAAAAAAAAAAATCCAGATTTCTAGTGAAATTATCATTTTCTCACTAAATTTCTATTTACTTCTAATCAACCAATAAGCACCTGGAATCCAATGTACTGGTACATTGTTCACAGAAGAGCAGTTTGTTTCTGCCCACCTCAACCAAAGGTCACATTTTACACAATTTTAAGTGCCCATCGCCCCCCTCAAACCTTGCACTCACCACAGCATGTGGAGGAGGACTGATTTCATTTGGTGGTGGTGGTGGTGGTGTCTCACTGGTGGAAACGGAGCCATTTTCCTTGTCTTTGCCCTTTCTATTTTTCTTTTCCTTTTCTTTTTTTCCTGTACTACTGTCACTATTCTCTACATGGATAAAAAGGAAAGTTTAGTACCTATGAGTTATATTACACCTTATTGCCCACCGTTAACATTTAAACCCCCTCCTCTCAGAAAACCACAGAAAATGCTACCTATAATTCTAAAAGGGTTCATAAATCAAATTCATCCACTGTGTTTCATAGGTAAGCAACTGAGTCTAAGAAAGAGAAGCCAGTAAACATCAGAGGTATTAGCTGTTTTAGTAGAATTAAGAGTTGGATGCCATGTGGCAACTGAACAATGGAAAAGACCACAAGGTGGATCCTTGTGGATCCTCAGTGGACCAAGTCCTTAAAGGTAGACGCTGGCACTCGTGACCCTCTGTGTCCACTCCTCAGAGACTGATCAACAAGCGTATTCTCAACTATGCTTCAGCCAAAACCTAGAAGTGTGTTTAAGTCCATGTAACGGCTAGTCTCACAGAAAAGAGAACACCGGAATAGGTTAGACTTTCTTGCTATAGCAAGCTCAAATTGTGTCAGACAATTTTGATTATCTGCCACAGAGTGTTGCTTGCATGCTCTAAAGCCACTTTGGCCTACTGAGCCAAGGCCTTCATGTACAAACGAGTATTACAGAAGCAATCCGTGGGGTTGCAAAGATTCCGACTCAACTTAGCAACTGAACAATTCCAGAAGTAGATCTTTACTATGACCCCATCACAATTTGTCCAATATTTCCTACATCCTAAGATGTCTTAAAAATTGAGGATATGGTTAATGGTAGCCTATACTTGACCTTTAATAGTACATACAACAGCAGGTTTATCAAACAGCTAACCTTTGAACGTTAAGTTGAAACCACACAGATCCACTTACATGGAGTTTCCCCTCCCCAATAATTACATACTACAGTACTACACTATTCACCGTTTGTTGGTTGATCCTTGTATA
This sequence comes from Kobus ellipsiprymnus, assembly GCA_006410655.1. NCBI lineage: Eukaryota > Metazoa > Chordata > Mammalia > Artiodactyla > Bovidae > Kobus > Kobus ellipsiprymnus. The sequence goes on along the minus strand of SJYR01000379.1, from coordinate 601,328 downwards.
CACAGGGCTGACCTTATTGTTATAAGCAAACTTTCACCTGCACAGGTGTTCAAGGGTTAACCTTATTTATATAGTGGTAAAGACACTTCCACTGTTTTCAACAATCAGTTGCTTTATGTTAAGGTTTTAGAAGTTCATCACAAGCACTCACCAGGTGGGTTTTTGAGAATGAATGTGCAAAGTTTATGATGTGTGTCAAGCATGCCTCGATAGCCACAGGCTTTACACGAATTACCTATTGTTTGCTTCTTTGGATTGACATGCTGTCAAAAAAGGAAAAACATGTCACCCATTAATACATGATAAAAATTCAAAAAGTGTGAAACTAACCATCGAAACCCACCTAAACACCAGTTTAACATCAAAAGAATTTTTTAAACATAAGGTCAGTATGGAAACATCTATAAAATTTGAGTCTTTGCAATTTATGTAAGTCTGCTCTGCCTTCTTGGAAACATGATTTGGTGACATCAAAGAAATAAATACAGTTTTTCTCCTACTGACAAGAACCTCAAAGGCACTCACCAGATCTGTTTCAGGATTCTCACACTCAGGACAGAGAACAAATTTTTTAATGAATCCATCCAACATGTCTTGCAGCTTATTCGCCTCATGAGATCCATTGACAATGTAACGGTCATTCTTAACATCAAACTGGGTCTGTGCTCCCAGCTCACAACCAAAATATTTGGTGGGATCTATTTGGGGGGGGAAAATTTAATTTATTACAATTAACTAATCTTTGGATGAGTGCTGAGTCACTCAAGTCATGCCCGACTTTTTTTTGACCCCATGGACCGTACCCTACAAGGGTCTTCTGTCCGTGGGATTTCCCAGACAAGACTACTACAGTGGGTTGCCATTTCCTACTCTAGGACTCTTTGGCTACTCACCCTCATTTATAGAATTATCACTTTTTAATCCTTTTTAAATGGACAGGATTAAGAAAGTGTTGCCCTGGTAATTTCACATACTAACTAATGCTATCAATCAGTTTTAAATCCAAGTTTCCATTTAACTCAAAAGCTAACTTAATTCAGGCAAGATCTGCAGACCAGAGAGCATCACAATTATGTCAATAAAATGCCTTCTCAGACTCCTTTCAAGAGGCATTACTTACACGTTGGAGGCCGATTAAGCGCTTTCGCTACGTCAACCATGTTGACTATAACTGTCTTGATTCCATTTCCTTTGCCCTCAACCTAAAGGAAGTAAAAAGTTTAATTTTGCATTGTCCACACTGGGAGAGGCAACCTTTAATAATCCATGGAAAAAGCTTACGACTTATTACTAAAATGAAGATTTAGTATTACCTTGGCAATCAGACGGGGCATCTTGTAGCGATAGAACTGGTCTGACACGCTGCGGTTGACGTTGACAGACATTTTGGCTTATTAGTGACTTTATCAATAAGATGAAGAGATCTTTGATTGCAATTTTTTGGTATCCTCTGTCTGGAGAAGAAGGGATGACATAAACGACTGCAAGAGTTCTCGGTCTCTGACATGAAAAATTTTTCGCCGCTGAGGCTGTGAGCTTCTCGCTTGTATGCTATGTTTCCCCAATACAGGTGCCGGTGGCTGCGCAACAGCTCTGGAAGAGAAAACAAACCCACCCCCACCTTTAGCAGCTGCAACGAAGTCCCTCCCTGTCCGCTCTGTGTAATTACGCCTACTTCCCCTACGGTAAAAACACGAGTCTCTGTACAAAGAACAGCTGCTACTCTCAGGTAACACGGGACACGTGTAGCAACAAAGAGCCTTCATTTTGACCAAGATGTGACTTTGGTCGCCGCCTGACTGAAACAAGACAGATTACGCTGCATCAGCTTTTCATCAGACCAGTCATCACGTCGACGGCTTGCTTCCGTGGGCTGGCCGTACTTTAACCGAACGACCAACCCAGACCGCGGTGCCCACAAACTGCTCAGTCCCATCAGCGTCACTTCGGGACGGCAGGCTGTGGAGTCATCTCCGAGGTCGGAGCCTCGGGCGGCGAGGGCTTACTTCAGAGCCACGCTTCCGCAACTCCGCCCGCGGAGCGCGGTCTGGCCCGACTGGCGCTCGGGGCGGGGACCCCTTCCCCTTCCCTCCTGCGAGCACCGGCCACCCTCGCGCCCGCCCCCAGCCGTCAGGGCTGGCCGGCGGCACCCGCAAGGCGGGCGCGGCGCCGCCCGGGGAAGCGAAACCGGCCGAGGGCGCCGGCCCGCCCCGCCCCGCCGCGGCGATGACTCACAAATGCAGCAGTCGGGCCTGAGCCGGCCCGGGGGCGGCGGCGCGGCGGGCGCGAGGCACGCGGAGGCCGGCCCCGCCGCCGCCCGAACTGCGCCACACACCCGCGCGCGCTCACGCACCCCCGCGCGCGCTCACACACCCCCCGCGCGCTCACACACACTCACGCGCGCGCGCGGGTCACGCGGCGCGCCGCCATCTTGTGCGGCCGCCATCTCCCCACCGGCCCGAGCCCGCCCGCCCGCCGACTCACCGTTTTCGTCAAATAAAGACATAAACCCAACGCTGCTCGCCCGGGACTGGGATGAAGTGAGGCGCGCGAACCCGAGTCCGAGAGCGGCGGCGGCGGCGGCGGAGGCAGCGCAGCGAGCAGCGGCCGGGCCAGGCGCCGCCGAGCAGCGGGGAGGGGCTGTCCCAGCGACGTCCGGGGTCCACACCCTTCAGCGCCCGGGGCCTGGCGACCTGGCGCGGAGAGACGGCGCGGTGAGCGGCGGCGTCGGGGCGCCTTCCGCGCCAGCCAGCGGCCCGCGGGGGTCGAGGGGGCGGGGAACGCGGGGAGGGGGCGCGGGGCTGCCGCCCCTCCACCGGACTCACCTCTGGAATGTTCTCGCTCTGACTGAACAACGCCGCCGCCGCGCTCAAGCTACCCTCGGCCCCAGCGCCCGCCCCCCGCGCCAGGCCGCACAGCCCATTGGCTGGCGGTTCGCCTGAGCTCGCTCGTCATTGGCCCGCCTGCCGCGTCGGTCGCGTCTTTCCCCGCCCTTTCTGCTTCCTGAGGCTCCTCTCGCCGCCTCCGCCCGCCCCCGGCCCCGCGTTCCGGCTTCCTTCTCGCGTTCTCCCTCCCCCCGCCTTTCCCAGAGGCCTTCGCGGTCTCGCGAGAGTGGGCGGTCTCCGCGGCGGAGGTCCGCCGCTCCACTGCGCTCTGTCGGTTTGGGCGCCGGGGAAAATGGCGGTTGGTCCTCCCCCTCCCCCGCTGGCTGCGTCGCGGCTCCGGAGGCCGCGTTCCCTCAGGTGTTCCCGAGACGGGTGCGGGAACTCTCGGGGCTTCCTCTCTGTCCCTTCTTTTCCGGTGACCCTCGTCCTCCAGTCTTGAGAAAGAAGTTGCTTTTCTTCCACAATGCCCTAGGCCTGGGCAGAGGGCGAAGCTTGGAGGGTCTGGGTCTTTCGTCCCACGGGCCGCCTTTTATCCTCCGAAGCTCAGGTGTGCGTGGTCGCGGAGATCGTGATTCAGCCGTCCGCCTAGCCCCTTCCCCGGCGCCCGGTCTGCAGGCCAACCTTGACTGGTGTCTCTTGTCCACACGTTTTCTAAAGAGGAAAACACGAAAGTAACTCTTAACCCTTGGACCTCCTGGAAGTGATCTTGGCGGGGGGAATGTCTCCACGTTCTCGTGCTCTACCAACGTTGCTGAAAATAAGCCTCGCATCACCTTACCGTGGGTGGAATCATCCCCCTCGCCCCAGTGTTTCCGAATTGTGACCTCCTTGCTGGGAAAGCAGAGACCAAAGTGGGTGTACTAATGAGGTTCCAGTTCCAGTGTATTCACTCCCAAATGATTACAGTTTACCAGGGGCTTCTCAGATTTTAGCTTTGGTGATTACAGAAACATTCTCATTCTTTCAGATACTTTTATTTTGTGTAAAATTTCGGTTGCGACTGTAAAAATATAGAGTCCACTTTGAAATGTGGAAACATACTTGATCATAATAGAGTAAGAGCCAAATAACCGAGCGGTTGGAGCAGTGTCCTGTGCAGCTGTGTGGTTTCCCGGATCTGGATGAAGTAGCAGTGTTGCTGAGGACAGGGTGAGTTGGATAAGAGGCTGACCTTTGATTTACACCATTCAAATTTGCAAGGTTAGGATTAAAAAATGTTAATTTTTAAAATCAAAGTTCAAGGTTACTCTTGCAAGGTTTTATAAGCTTTATAAATCATTTAAAACCCGACAGGGTCAGTGGGAAGAATAAATAAAAGGGAGAGAATAAATAAAAAGGATAATCCAGAATTGAGAGAAGTGATCTTTCCCTTGCTGCAGGGGCTTTTATTACAATCACACGGTGTATACTTCGGCACATAATTGTTAAACCAAATGCATAATGCTTTATGGATACCAGGGTTCCGGTCACACATACTGGAAAGATAGATCCAGACATGCTTCTCTGGTTCACGCTGAGGCATGACTTAGCAGTATTGAAACTTTGAGTTTTTGCATGACTGCACACAAATGACATTATTTTAGAAACTAGTTTATGAGCATGAAACTAGTCTGAGGCTAGAGGCCTGCTTCCTCAAAAAGTTTTTTAACAACTAAATACAAAGTGATAACTTTTTTGGATCATGTTTGATGGCCCTGTATTTAATTTCATTGAAGTTAGTACTAATTTTAATTTTTAGTACATGTGTTATTCATTGTATCTAATCATGGACAATTTTTAAAAATCTCAAACACACCATTTGTTGAATGTTTTTCATAACCTAGAATTTTCTAAGTCCTTTGAATACACTATTTCACTTCTTTACCTCTGAGGAATCTTTATTCCCATTTTACAAATGGGCAAACTGAAGCTTGCTGGAAAAAAGCAGCTTACCCTAGATATATTAGTAAGTGGTAGAGCTAGAATCAGATCTCTCTGATCCCAGGGTCTGTTCTCGTAACCATTATACCACACAGCCTTTCCAGACGAATATAACCATAGAGAAATGTAGGATGTGTAACCCTAGTTATGCATGTGTAACCTCATTTAATTCTTTAACATTCACATGAGGAAGTGTTGTTATGCCCATTTTACAGGTGAGCAAAGAGACTCAGGAAGATTAAGTTTCCTCAAGTCACCTGTCTAGTAAATAGTGCAGTGTTTGAACTCCAGCTTGACGCCAAGCTCATTGCACAATTCCATCTCCCGTTTCTGGGTCTCCGCCTCATTTGGCTGCATTATTTCCCCCAACCAGGTGCTCACAGTTTACTAAATAAGGGTACCTGGTGCTATGAAATCCCTGTTGAATGTGTGCCTGAACTATGCATTTCAGGGAATGTCCTGGGCAAACATGATTAGCTACTGAAAAGGTAAATTATTAACTTGGCCTTATGACTGTTTAGTTATTGGTGTCTGTGAACCTGTTTGGCATGACTTAAGCAAGACCAAGTCTGTGTGCCCTGGGAGCCTTGTGCTTCTGAGCTGAGGGCCCTGAAGGGACCAAGGCATTGCCCTCTGTGACGGGTCTCCCTCTAAGACATCCCTCTCAGCTCTCTCCACCCTCTAGCATACTTTTAAAGCTGTGCGTTATTAGTGACTTAAGCTCCTGTTTTCCCTCGTTGAGGATGGGCTACAGGATTACGCATTATTCTTTCTCTAGCTCAAGTCTGTAAATGCATGCAGGCAGACATTCGAAGCTGCTGGAGGAAACAAGGTTATCTGGGGAGTACAGAGGTAGTGCGGGGCGTTGGCTGTGTTGAGGGCTAGCGTCCTAAGCCATGTTAATCTAATGCACCCATGTCAGCAAACATTCCTGGATTACTAGGCAGAGAGGATGAAGGCCCTGCCTACATCTCAGGCCCTGCCAGGGGAGACCACATGTCAACAAGTAGGGGTTAATACCTTCCTGGTGGATACCCAAGTGAGGCTTACCCCGCTCCGTGGATTCACCGACCCTCTGGGCAAGGATGTCTCCCTGCCTTTGTGACTGGCCCCACTCCCACCCCAAACCTCTGGCATTCACGGTACTTTATTCTAGTTGCCTGTTCACTTGTCCCTCTTCCTTAGGGTAAGTAACTCGTAGACAGGACAGTTGTCCTTGAGGAGAAACAAGGAATCTGAATTTGGCTGAGGACTAGGGACCTTCAGTTGGGGAAGAGGACAGGTGCCTCTGAGGGAAAGAGGAGGCATCCAGGCCAGGTGTCACTGGAGACTGACGATCCGACCAGAGTCTATCCTGTGTCACTTCTGGGAAGAAAAGGAAAAGGGCAAAGTGGCATCGAGTCAGTAGATGACGGGAAATATGGGTGACTGGAAGGCAGGTCCTGCCCTTGGACTGGTGGTCCCAGTCCCACACTTAGCTCCGGATGGGACAGTGACCACACGGCTGGCTTCTGGTCACCTCGGGTTCTTCCTTCAGGGAGGCAAGGGGTGTGTGTACTGAACGGGGCCTTCTCAGAGATTTTAGTGGCAGTGGGCACGGCACTTGCTCACGGGGTACCCTGCGGCTGGCTCTCCTGCTGAGACTCTGGGTTCCCATTCTGGTTCCTGACAGCCATTTGCAAACCTTTGTGAGAGAACGTATGTCTTTAAAAAATGTTTATTTTTTGGTCGTACTGGGTCTTAGTTGTGGCATGTAGGATCTGGTTCCTTAACCAGCGACTGAACCTAGACCCCCTGCAGTGGGAGCGCAGTCTTAGCCCCTAGACCACCAGAGAAGTTCCAGTGAGAAACATCTTAACGTGTTCCCCTTGCTGCCACACACTGCCTCTCTAGCTGGGAGTCGAGTTGGGAACAGTTTATCCACGAGCCAGCCAGTGAGCCCCCTGATTGCTGACAGGCTGTGGCCTCGGCCTTGGATTCATGCCCTAGACCCACGCCCAGGGAAGCACATTCTTTGCTGAGTCAGCTGCCACTTGGAGTCGGCTTGACACTTCGGACTAGTTTTTGAGAGCAAATATCTGTGGTCACCTTCTGGGCTCTGTGTTTCTTGAAGGATTCTCATGCTGCTTATCTGTGCATGGCCTGTTTTCCTTAAGACCGTGGTTCCGGAGTAAGGGTGAGCTTTAGAATCCTAGGAGAGCTCAGAAGAACAGATCCCTGGGCTCTCCTCGGACTGGGATTCAGTAGGTGTGGGTGGGCCCGGAGTTTAGATTTCTACCAGATTCCCAGGTGCTGTGGGAGCTGCTGGCCTCCGGAAACGTTACCTTAGAGCCACAGGACCATGTGACTTTGGAGTCTGGGTCCCTCTTTTCCCCCACACCAGAGTCCCAGTAGCTTTCTTCTGAGATAGTCCATGTGCCCTAACCCAGGCAGTCTATCTGTGAATCAAAGAACAAAACTGATGCCCCATGACTGCGTGGCAGCAATGGTCACTGGCCTGGTGGGGCAGTTGTGAGACTGGCTGTCAGAGGCCTTGCCTTGCCCTGGCGCCCCCAGCAGCGTTGGGCTGACATTTCTGATGAGGCTGTGCTGCTGCTGAAGCCCTGTCGCCTGCGTTCTCTCCTCGGCACCCCGACACCTCGGCACCCCGACACCTCGGGGTGGCAAGCATGCGCGGTACCCCTCCTCGTGAATGAGAGAGGACTCACCTCGTTCTTGGGATCAGGTGTCCTGACTCCCAGCTTTAGGGCTTTTCCCACGTGGTAGAGACGACTCACCCCGCTTGGCGCGTCCAGCTCTGCGCAGCTGGCTTCTCCTCTAGTCGGATTCCAGTGGCTCTAGTGCCGTGTCTTTAGAGGAGGTGGGATCTATGAGTTGATAACATTTTCTCTATGCCACTCAGCTTTCTTTATTTTTTTTACTATATGAAAAATTTTAATTCTGGTCAGTAAAAGTCACCCTACACAAAATGAACAAAGAAAAACAATGGACTTTTGCAGATTTTAATACGTGCACACGCAGACAAAAGAGGTAGGAAGGGACTAACATTCAAAAGATAACAAAGAATCTTCTACAAATTAATAAAAAAAAACAAATTGAAAAATGAACTAGAGAATACCAACAGCAGATTCACAGAAGAAGAAATCTAAATGGTTAATAAAAATTGAAAATAAACACTCAGTCTTACTAAAGTGGAGCATCCACTTGGCCCATCTGTCAGCAGAATTTAAAGTCTGGCTTTGTCAGGTGTCGACCAGATCTTGGAAAAGTGCGAACTACTTTTTTTTCAGGGAAGCATTTTTATTAATACTTCTTGAAGATGGTATTAATTGTCTCTGACTACAGCTTGAAAAGTGCAAATGACTATAAACCATCAATAGTTGTATAAATTTAATGAACAACATTGGAGATTATTCTGGCAATGACTACTGCAATTCAAAAATTCCACTTCTAAGGTATATGTTCTAGAAATATAAGGCAAGTGTTCACTGCATCATTGTTTCTAAAATTAAAAATGTTCTAAGATATCCGTCGATACAGTATAGGATAATTGAGGTATATGTACGTAATGAAGTACTCCATGGCAGTTAATTTACATAATATGAATATGCCTAAATTTCTCAAAAATTGTAGAATAAAAAAATGTAAGTTATTATATATGCAAAACATTATATGATAAATATATAATGTCTAATTTAAATATAACACAGGTATGTAAAGAGTAAAGGTAACATCTATGATTGTGGTAGCCCTTGAGATTAAGAAAAAAGATAATATTGTTACATACTAAAGAAAGATTCAACTGAATCTGTATTGTCTGTGTTTCTTTCATGAGTATGGAAAAGATCTGGAACAAAGACTACAGGATATTGAAATACGTTAGTTCCATGTGGGGATACATTGATGTTTAATGTATCATTCTCTGCAGTTTTCAATATTTTAAAAATATTTGATTCTATTGTGCAAGTACTTATTAGGTACCAGTTGCATACTCAGTACAGGGCTAAGCAAAGAAAAGTAAAAAGAGAAAATAAGGTAGTGATAAAAGAAATTTTCACGTATTGAGGTGTGGGAAGGTATTCTGGCTTATACACGTTAAACTTTGAGTTTTATACTGACTAGAACAGCCTGTATGTGGCCTATCAAACATACATGCATTGTACATCTGCTTTAATTATTAAAGAAAAGGGCATACTGACCAGAAGTAAATAATGTCCTTGTTAAAAATAAAGATTAAATGCCTCCCTTTCGGGGACATCCTCCTTTGATAATTAGACTCCCTCCCCAGGTGCCAAGGCCACGCTGACTCGTTGGGTATGTACCAATTTGATTTTTGAAACCTTGAGGGATTATATTCTTGTGTGATGTTCTTTGCCCCAACCAGACATAAAACTGTGCTGAAAACCATGTTTCTCCTGAGCAGCTTCTCAGAGTAATCAGAGTAGTCCTCAGTTTGGCTCAAACAAAACACTTTTCTCTACCTATTATAAGTTGTTTATTGATTGTTTTTGTCAAAGTTACTTGGCATAGTTGGCAGGATATCAGAAAAACCCACATTATGTCACCTAGACTCTGCTTTGGACCAGCAGTTGGTGCCAAGCCTGGGCCTCTTGCACCCCTGCTGCTTCTCAGTGCCCTTCAGCTGATTCTGTAAGTTGTTCCTGATATCTGGGTTTCTTTTTTTTTTTTTTGCTCATGCCATGCAGCATGCACGTGTCCAACTCTCGGCGACCCCATGGACTATAGCCTGCCAGGCTCCTCTGTCCATGGAATTTTCCAGGCAAGAATATTGGAGGGAGTGGCCATTTCCTACTCCAGGGGATTTTCCTGTATTTCAGCCTGTATCTCTTGTGTCTCCTGCCATGGCAGGAAGGTTCTTTACCACTGAGCCACTTGGGAAGCCCTTAAGACTTGCACTTTGTAACAAAATGAATCTAAACAAAAGGGGGAGTGCTTCCTTCAGGGTCCAGCGGCTAAGACTCTGTTCCCAGTGCAGTGGGCCCCGGGTTTGATCCTTGGTCAGGGAACTGGATCTCCCATGCTGCAACCGACACCTGGAGCAACCAAATAGGTCCATAAGTATTTTTAAAAGGGGGAAATTGTGTTTTAAAGCTTATCAGCACCCGGGCAGGCAGTCATCCATTGGAACTCTGGCTGGCTTCTACAATTTGTATGGAAAGAATACTTATGAGTACTTTCCTAACCCTAACTAGCCAGGGTAAAGCTTTTTTGGCATTCCAAAACTGATTTTTGCATGCACAACTAAAGAAAGCTGGCTTGATAAAACATCTGTTCAAAATTCTGACCCTGAGAGAATAGAAGTATTCCCAGGAGAAAACAAAACTGTAACTCTTATCATGTCCTTGAAATGCAAACAGAGCAGCACCGCCTGAGACCACAGCGTTAGCTCGATGAGTAGAAGCTAAAACCAAAGGGGGAGAAAAGCGGGGGAGGCTTCTTCTCTCTTTAAAAAATTAGTTACTTTTTGGCTGCATCGGGTCTTCATTGCTGTGTGTGCGCTTTCTCTAGCTGTGCCCGGGGCTCCGCGTCGCAGCGCTGCTTGGGCTCCTCGCTGCGGTGGTTTCCTGTTGCAGAGCACATGCGCTCAGGTGCCTGGGCTCAGCAGTCTTGGTGCATGGGCTTAGTTGCCCTGTGGCATGTGGAATCTTCCCAGGTCAGGGCTTGAACCTGTGTCCCCTGCATTCCCACCACGGAAGTCCTGAAGAACTTTTAAAATTCAAGTAGGAAAACTGTGAGATATCCATGTCTATCTAGATGTATGTATGTCTGTGTGTATATTATGAATGTGATATGTTTCTACCTCTGGATGATATTATCAATATGAATTTGTAAAAGAGCTTTGTTTGATTGACTTAAAAGTGACCTCTTACACTGTGCCTAGTTGCTCAGTTGTGTCCGGCTCTCTGCGACCTCATGGACTGTATGTAGCCTGCCAGGCTCCTCTGTCCATGGTATTCTCCAGGCAAGAATATAGGAGTGGGTTGCCGTTCCCTTCTCCAGGGGATCTTCCTGACTCAGGGATCAAACCTGGATCTCCTTCATTGCAGGCGGATTCTTTGCCATCTGAGCCACCAGGGAAGCCCAAGCTCTTACATTACTCAGCCATAAAAAAAATTAATGCCATTTGCAGCAACACGGGTGGACCTAGAGATTAGCATATTAAGTGAAATAAGTCAGATAAAGACAAATATCATGTAATATCACTTATATGTGGAATCCAGAAAAAGCAACACAAATGAACTTATTTACAGAGCTGAAACAGATTCATAGATATTGAGAACAAACTTTGGTACCAAAGGGGAACCGGGGGAGGGATAAATTAGGGGTTTGGGACTAGCAGACACACACCGCTGTGTATAAAGCAGATAAGCAACAAGGTCCTGTTGGATAGCACATGAAACTAGACTCAGTATTTTGTAATAAGCCATAATGGAAAATAATCTGGAAAGAATATATACTGTATAGCTATATACCTATATCTCTCTATGTATGTATGTATCTTTGAATCACTTTCCTGTATACCAGAAACTAACACAATATTGTAAATCTACAATACTTCAATTTTTAAAAAATACTTGCAAATCAAATATTTCTAAACGTAACATAAAAGTAATCCAAATGCTTAAAGGATCGTGTAATCCAGGATTAATCAAGATTAATCTCTAATAAATGGAAACAAGTTTAAGTTGTGGGTTTGATTAATACAGACAGGTCTTTAGTGCCATCAGCACTAAGTATAATACCTTTCATTGTACGCCCGGAGGAGGGCACGGCAGCCCACTCCAGGATTCTTGCTTGGAGAATTCCGTGGCCAGAGGAGCCTGGCAGGCTACAGTCCATAGGGTCTCAAAGACTTGGATACGACTAAAGCGACTTGGCACAAGTTTGCTGAAAGTCAGTAAGTTCATGTTATCTATGTCACAAAATTTCTCAGCAAGAAAATTAACTTGGTATGATGATATTTTCACAAGTAATGAAGTACAGATAAATGAGATAAAAGTTTTAGGTGAATTCTTAAAGAATGATTATGTTTTATGGTATGTCTAAATGCAGTTTCTCCAGATTTTTGGTAATTTGAACCTCCAGAGTTTTGTTAAATTAGGATAGATGATGGGAATTTTTTTTGATATCCGGATCATTTCCAATTAAGATAAAAATACCGAAAACTTCATTGCTAAACATGTCTAAATGTGCCTACTTTGTTGTCTTACAAGAGAAAAAAACTAAAGATATTCAGGTTTATTAGACACGTCTTGCACCACATTAAAGGGAAATTATGCTATGAGGAAAAGGTATGTTTTTAAAGGTTATGGAGTATATTCTTAGGTTTGCTAATCAGGAAATACTGGTATGACAGAGTCAGTTACTTGCTTCCTGATTTTCACTAAAGTTTTTTAAGGTTTAAAAATTATAATCTATGTAAGTAAAGATATTAAAATAATAAAGTGAGCATTTCAGTTATAAAAAGTAGGCTATCTAATGTTGACAGAAAATATAAAAAATGAAATATCTTTGTTTAGGAGAAAAAAAGGAGTATAATTTTGTCCTAGAATGAGTTGTTTCTGGATGGGAAAAAAGGACAAATAAATAATGAATACAGGCAGTGATGTAAGGTCATAGAAGAGAAAACTTGAGAATTTTGTATATGGTCAGAATTGATTAAAATTAGATTGCATTTAATTAGGTAATTAAAATTTGTTATTAAAGGTAAGCTGAAGCAAGACTGGATTTGGTTTCCTCTCTGTTGAGAGAACAAAATTCTCTCGCAGTGCCACTCTTAATAGATGGTGTGAATTTCCTTGCCTTTACATGACCTACACTTGCTTTTGAAATCTTTTGTCACTTTGGTTAAGTAAATGAGTATTATTTCACAGTAACCTATGATCTTATTTGACCAAGTGTTTTGAAGCTTTCTGATATTTTTGACAAACTTCTAGAATATCAAATTCTAATTAAGTTCCTTTGACCTCCAGCTAACTTTGAGGTGCTTCATAGGGCCCCTGAATCATCTCAGAAAAATATTAAACTAAGCTTATTTGGTAGATTAAATTATGTAGGAAGCACTGTCAAATAAGACGTAACATTAAGCTTTCTTTATGTTATGTCTATGTAAGTATATGTATTATAAGTATTTTAGAAATTACATGAAATTCCTGGAAATCGTACATGTTCTGACATAAAATGTTATCTGTCATCAAAATTGAGCCTCCCATTAAAGAACTGAACCCGGGTATTTGGGAAATGCCCTCGCTGACTCTCATGCCAAGGCAATGACAAGTGACCACAGCGATGATGGCCCATGTAGATAAAGTCCGTCCTGCTCCGACAGAACATTAACCCCTCACTGTCAGACTTCTGCCCTCCTGAGGTCCTTAGAACAGTCTGCTCCTAAATCAGAGAAATTAGACGGTAAACGATAGCTGTGAGTTGAGCAGTTGGGGCTTCGGGAAACGCAAGACGGCTGCTTGGCCCCTCCTGGCTCCCTGGCAAACACTGGTTTTCAATTGTCGGGTTAAAGCCTTCCTTTGCTGCACGGCTGATGCCCTCACAGAGACGAATAAGCTGATAGAAATGGTGTTTTCCACTTAGGGTTATGCTTTCCACAGTCTCCAGTGATCAAGGCACCCACTTTATTGGGCAAATCATACTAATCTTAACAGAAGCCTCACAAACTTCTTAAAATTATCACTGTGACTGTGCTCCTCAGTGATCAGGCAGAGTCCACAAAAGTAATGGAGAAACTGGACTCAAGTGGAACAAAAATTAATTACCTTGGATTAAATGAACTGATAAATATGAAATATAAATAAACTTTTTGTGACTTTTTGTCTGAACTATTACTAAATTTTAATCTTCCAGATAAGGGGATCTTTCACTTTAAGCTAATTATGACTTACAGCAATTTGGTAAATTGCACATTTGTAAACAGATTTGAGGGCTTCCCAGGTGGCTCAGTGGTAAAGAATCTGCCTGAAGTGCAGGAGATACAGGTTTGATCCCTGGGTTGGGGAGATTCACTGGAGAAGGAAATGGCAACTCACTCCCGTATTCTTGCCTGGGAAATCCCGTGGACGGAGGAGCCAGGTGGTCTACAGCCCACGGGGTTGCCAAAGAATCAGACACAATTAGTGACTAAACAGACACACACAGATTGGAAGCAGCATCTTCTCTCTCTGCCTGTTGTTTCGTTGCTAAGTCGTGCACTAGAGTTGGTCTATAGAAAGGGCTGCTGGTTGAACAACCATGACTGCATTCTGTTTGCTGTGTGCTAAGTCACTCAGTCGTGTCTGACTCTGTACGACTCTATGGACTGTAGCCCTCCAGGCTCCTCTGTCCATGGGATTCTTCAGGCAAGAATACTGGAGTGGGTTGCCGTGTCCTCAACCAGGAGATCTTCCTGACCCAGGGATCGAACCCAAGTCTCTTGCGTCTCCTGCCCTGGTGGGTGGGTTCTCTACCACTAGCGCCATCTAGAAAGACTGACTGCCTTCTATTGATGGATTATCTTCTTGCTTCTAGGAATGACTTACAAGAAACTCCCATTGACAGTGCTGGTCTGATTTGGTTTACTGATGGGTCCTACTTAAAAGATGAACAAGGATATTACCGAGCTATAAATATAGTAACGTCCAACATGGACATAATTGAAAACTCTTGTTTACCAGAAATGAGGTCAGTAAAATCAGCCGAATTAACTGCTTTAATTCAAGCTTGTCAACTAGCTAAAGACCAGATAGCAACTATTTATACTGATAGTTCTTATACATTTGGAGTGGCCCGTGACTTTGGGATATTATGGCAACAGTGAGGCTTTTTTACCTCTTCGGGACAACCTGCCAAAAAAAAAAAAGGTAAACGAGGGCTTTCCTGGTGGCTCAATGGTAAAGAATCCGCCCGCCAGTGCAGGGGACATTGTTCGATCCCTGATCTGGGAAGATTCCACTTGCCGCGGGGCAGCTAAGCCCGTGCACCACAACTGTGAGCCTGGGAGCCGCATCTGCTGAGCCCACGGGCCACAGCCCCTGAAGCCTGCACACCCTAGAGCCTGTGCTCTGCAACAAGAAAAGCCGCCGCAAGGAGAAGCCCTTGCACTGCTACCAGAGAGCAGCCCCACTCACCACAACTAGAGGAAAGCCTGCGCTGCAAGGAAGCCCCGACAGAGCCATCCATCAGCCCATCAATCGCGGGGAGCAGCTTGCAAAGTCATTACATGCTATGCGATTACCAAAAGGGTTACCACCTATTAGAGCCCCAGGACATTTGACATCGAAGGCTACGGGAGCTCAAGGAAATCAGCTTGCTGCTACTGCCACCAACAGCAAGCAGCTCCAAATAATCATTCTGTCCAGCGTTGGGCATGTCCACCACTCTCTGTCAACCCTGCTCACTCAGTGAAGGATTTCCTTCTGCAAGCTCAAGAAACTGCCACTGAAGAACAGAAACAGATGTGGTAATAAAAAAGGGGAAATTTTTAACCCTGTCACACAAATATGGTTTGGACCTGAGAGGAAACCTGTTGTGCCTGCTGGAACCCAATTGCCATGGCTCCAGTATATACAGGCTTTTACTCACTGGGTGCCGAGAAAATGATTCTGTGGGGAAAACAATGTGTTTAGAAGCTTTTCCCCCACAACTGGTTGATAGTGTATATGCTTGTTGTAATGTATGTCCTACGTATAATCCAGGAAGGTCACTCTGTGGGTCACAGGACCACTTTCCCCTTCCTAAGGGACCCTTTGACGTATGGCAGTTGGATTTTGTCCAGCTACCGCCATCTCAAGGAAATAAATATATGTTCATAATGATCTTCATGTTTTCACACTGGCTTGAAGCTTTTCCATGCAGGAGAGCAATGGCTTTAACAGTAGGTAAATTGCTATTCAGTGCAGTTCAGTTTAGTCACTCAGTTGTGTCTGACTCTGCGACCCCATGGACTGCAGCACGCCAGGCCTCCCTGTCCATCACGAACTCTTGGAGTTTACCCAAACTCATGTCCATTGAGTTGGCAATGCCATCCAACCATCTCATCCTCTGTCGTCTCTTTCTCCTCCCACCTTCAGTCTTTCCCACCATCAGGGTCTTTTCAAATGAGTCAGCTCTTCACATCAGGTGACCAAAGTATTGGACTTTCAGCTTCAACATTAGTCCTTCCAATGAACACTCAGGACTGATCTCCTTTAGGATGGACTGGTTGGATCTGAGTTTACCCAAACTCATGTCCATTGAGTTGGCAATGCCATCCAACCATCTCATCCTCTGTCGTCTCTTTCTCCTCCCACCTTCAGTCTTTCCCACCATCAGGGTCTTTTCAAATGAGTCAGCTCTTCACATCAGGTGACCAAAGTATTGGACTTTCAGCTTCAACATTAGTCCTTCCAATGAACACTCAGGACTGATCTCCTTTAGGATGGACTGGTTGGATCTCCTTGCAGTCCAAGGGACTCTCAAGAGTCTTCTCCAACACCACAGTTCAAAAGCATCAATTCTTCAGCGCTCAGCTTTCTTTATAGTCCAACTCTCACATCCATACATGACTACTGGAAAAACCATAGCCTTGACTAGACAGACCTTTGTTGGCAAAGTAATGTCTATGCTTTTTAATATGCTGTCATAGGAAAGATAGTAATTCCTATCTGGGGAAGTCCTTCTGAATTATACAGTGATTGGGAAACTCATTTTATTGCACAAATAATTAAATCTATATGTGACATTTGACCAATTATGTGGCATTTTCACTGTGCCTATCTTCAGCATTGGTAGAAAGGACTAGTGGCGCTATCAAAATGCAATTGGCAAAACTTTTAGAAACATTTCATCTCTCATGGACAAAAGCTGTTCTGCTAGTGCCTCTTGACCTTAGATCTATGCCTTTTGGTAAGCACGGGCCATCTCCTTTTGAAAGAATTAACAGGATGGCCTGTGATTAAATGAGGGAAAAATGGACCAACCTCACTCCAAGGAGATATATTACATTATTGTCAGGGCCTTATTAAAACACATAAGGAAAATGAAAAATTAGTTTCTAACCCCTTTCACTGTGAGCTCTTGGAAGGTGAAATCCTTAAAGATCATGGATTATAATCTGGAGATTTTGTTTATTGGAAAAGACATAAAGATCTGTTGCGGCAACATCAAAAAGGATCTTATCAGTTATTATTTACTAATCCATGTGCTGCCAAACTATTAATAGAAGGCATAGACTCATGGATTCACATCTCTTGTTTTATTTTTTCCTTTAGAATTATTTTATTAAATCATAAATGTACAACAGCTTCTTAAGTCTACACACACACTTAAATTTTTTTAAAGGAAAAACATTATGACTTATTACACCATGATCCTGGCTAATAGCTTTTCAAAACTTTGAGAAAAATCTTAAAAAAGGTTTCACATGTCACCTGAAATTTACAAATTTAACATTATCAAAGAAGGAATGCTTCTATACTCTTACAAAGACCACTAGAAAGAAACAACAATTAAAAAGCTAAGAAACTGTCTCAAAGGCATTTTTTTTTTTTTAAACAATCCTTCCTCCACCGTAAGGTAATGTTATTAAATAATCCAATCCATTCACAAAGTGGCTGTCTGCATCTGCTCTGGTGTCTTCTGCCATATCGTGCATATTTATGCATGCCTGGGATAAGATTTTCCTTACCATTATTATTTTGATAACCTGAAGCTGTTCTGTTACCTCTGGGCTCTCATCCTCTCCTATTTATACAGTGAAGCCCATGGCAAATAGGAAGAAGCTCAGTATCTGCTTCTCCTTCCGTAACCCCCACTTCCTCCACTGCCTCCTGGACCAGAGTTTCCTCCACCATATGGTCCCCCCATGTTCCTGCTACCACCAAAATTTCCAGGCTTCATTGACCATAGTTAGAAGCTTGTTGGTTATAATTTGCAAAATCATTGTAATTTCCACTCCCGTAATTTCCTCCTCCATAACTGTCATAGCCACCTCCGTAGCCCCCACCCTGGTTGCCATATCCAGGTCCTCCACCAGCATGTCCTCCTCTTCCTCCTCCATAACCAGGGCTGCCTTCAAAATTGCCACCTCCAGGTCTCCCTCCATACCCATTATACCCATCCCCAAATCCACGGCCACGGCCATATCCATCAGACCCCCCTCTAAAGTTACTTCCTGGTTCTGGTCCAAAATTTCCACCACCACCACGAGAATCTCCAAAACCAAAGTTGCCTCCTCTTCCACTTCTAGAATTTTGGACTTCTTTTGGACTGCATTTCTTGTCTAGACAAAACCTTTCTTACTTCTGCATTTTGACCATTGATAGTATGGTATTTTTGCAACACAGTCTTATCCATAGGATCGCGGTCATCCATGTAACAAATCCAAAGCCTCTTTTCTTTCCAGACTGCCTGTCAGTAATTATCTCAATGGTATCAATTTTTCCATATTCCTCAAAGTAATCTCTAAGATGATGTTCCTCAGTATCTTCCTTAATTCCACCAACAGCTTCTTCACAGTTACATGAGCCCCTGGCTTTCCAGATCCCTGTCTTGCAACAGCACGTTTTGGCTCAACCGCTCTCCCGTCAACTGAATGAGGTCTTGCGGCCACGGCAGCATCAACTCAGCCGTGGAAGGAAAAGTCGCAAAACTAAATCCTCTTGATCTTTTGCCTGCAGGATCCCTCGTTACCACACAGTCGAAGTTTCCCCACTGCTCGTCGTAGTTCCTCAAACTTTCTTCTGTAGTTTCAAAGCTCAAGCCACCAATCAAGGGTGTACGGAATTGTTCTTTGCCCTCTGCATTGCGGACTCAGTCGCTTCAGCCCGACTTCCCGCAGCCGAGCGAGCTGAGCGAGATCTCCGCGGACGAGCTCGACCCGGACTCGGCCTGGCGCTGCAGCGAGAAACAACACCGCTGGCGCACCTCCGCTCCAGACCCGGCGCTGCTGCTACTGCCCACATCTCTAATTCTAAAAAAGCCCTCTGAAAGAGAGCCCTCCTAAACTGTTGGTGGGAATGTAAGCTGGTGCAACTGCTATCAAAAATAGTATGAATTTTCCTTAAAAACCTAAAAACAGAGTTGCCATATGATCCAGCAATTCCATTCCTGGGTGTATATCTGGACAAAACTCTATTTCAAAAAGACACATGCACCCCTATTTACAATAGCCAAGACATGGAAGCAACCTAAGTGTCCATCAACAGATGAATGGATAAGGAAGATACCATCTATCTATCTATCTATACTGTTGCTTCAGTCGTGTCTGACTGTTTGTGACCCTATGCACCATGGCCCTCCAGGCTCCTCTGTCCATGGGATTCTCCAGGCAAGAATACTGGAGTGGGTTGCCTTGCCCTCCTCCTGGAGTTCTTCCCGACCCAGGGATTGAACCCTTGTCTTATGTCTACCTGTTGGGAGGCAGGTTCTTTACCACTAGCATATATGCACACACACGTTTCTGTTCTGTAAATAAGTTCATTTGTATCATAGTTTAGATTCCACATATAAGTAATACTAAATGATAGTTGTCTTTCTCTTTCTGATTTACTTCACTTAATGTATAATAATCTCTAGGTCCATCCACATTGCTGCAAATGGCATTACTTCCTTCTATTTTATAGCTGAATAATATTATATATACTGTATTATTCATATATATATTCTATATAATATTATGTGTGTGTTAGTCCCTCAGTTGTATCTGACTCTTTGCAGCCCCATGGACTGTAGCCCACCAGGCTCCTCTGTCCATGGGATTCTCTAGGCAAGAATACTGCAGTGGGTAGCCAGTCCCTTCTTCAGGGCATCTTCCGACTCAGGGATTGACCGTGGGTCTCCAGCATCACAGGCAGATTCTTTACTGTCTGAGCCATTAGGGAAGCCTAACATTATATATAATAATATTATATAATATGTATTATACATTATAATATATAATATATTAAAATATATTAAGATTATACAATCCATATAATTTATATTTTATAATTTAAAATTATAATTTATATAACATAAATATGCAATTTATAATTAATAATTATATTATAATTAATATATAATATTATGTATTAATATAATTATATATCCATAAGTAATATACATATGGATATATGTATACATGTATATATGTAATATATGGATCTATAATATTAATTATAATATAATATTATTCAGTTATAAAAAATAATGAAATAATGCCATTTGCAGCAATATGGATGGACCTAGAGATAATTAAATGAAGCAAGTCAGAAAGAGAAAGAGAAATATCATATAGTATCACTTATATGTGGAATTGAAATATGGCACAAATGAACTTATTTACAGAACAGAAACAGGCTCACAGACATAGAGAAAACACTCATGGTTGCCAGGGAAGATGGGGAGCTGGGGAGGGATGAACTAGGAGTCTGGGATGAGCAGATGCAAGTGATTATACATAGACTGGATAAGCAATAAGGTCCTACCGTAGAGCACAGGAACTGTAGGCAATATCCTGTAACAAACCATGATGGAAAAGAGTGTGCAAAAGGGAAACATATACATGCCTAACTGAATCACTTTGGTGTACTTCAGAAGCTAAGACAACATTGTATATCAACTATACTTCAGTTTTTAAAGAAGAATCTTGAACCTACACACACACACACACACACACACACACACACACACACACACACACAAGGCCTCTCCACCTGAGTGGACTTTGTCCCATATTTCTGACACCTGACTTCAACTAGCTAAGCTCAAATGACACCCTCATCAGGATAAGAAGATGACAACAGCAAACAGCTGACCAAAGAATCTGGGTCAGGCCTGTAAGACTGATCCCACTAGTTCAATCAAACTGTTTATCAAACATTTGTCTTCCTATCATAATTGAAAGTTCCTGTTTTACTTCTAGCTATATTTTTGCTCCAATAGTCAGGATGGGAAGAGAATGCTCTAATCAAGTTGTCATCAAGTAGAGTTACTGGGATAAGCCCCTCATAATACCCATCCATGACCGTTCAGATGTTCCTAACATGACCCCTCACCCAGACCAACTGTCCTCTTGACCTAATCTTTCAGGTTCAGATTCTCCAACATACTAACATGCCCACCCCTGTTTGATACCATCCTCTGTTCTTAGAGACTGGACATATTTACCCCAGGACACCCTTGCCCTGTTCCTTACTTAACTGAAAAATGTCTTAAAGAGAAAAACGCAAGGAAATTGTGCTAGCAACTTCCTTATATCAAGAGTCTAGCTGACTTTTGGAAAACCTAAAGAGAAGTGATCTATAGTTTAATAAAATTGTGTTGACCGAACCCTCAGTTCATGAGGCTGTCAATGGGAGAGCCCCGGCGGGGTCTCCCGTGTGTGCTCCCCAGGTTCTGTCTCCACGTGTGGTATTGGAACTGACCCAGCTTCCCAGGGGCGGGCACATGAATGTCTCAACAGCTGGCAAGCAGAAGGTTTGTGTTTACTAGGATGCTATGTTGCCCCATTGTCTACACATCAGGGATACATGAACTTCCTTTCTGTCCTCATTACAGAGTCAAGAGGTCCATGTTAGCAAGACACCAAGGTGTGTGCTAAGTCACTCAGTCGTGTCCGACTCTGTGTGACCCTGTGGACTGTAGCCTGCCAGGCTCCTCTGTCCATGGGCTTCTCCAGGCAAGAATACTGGAGCGGGCTGCCCTGCCCTCCTCCAGGGGGTCTTCCCAGCCCAGGGACTGAACCTGCGTCATAGGCAGGTGGATTCTTTACCGCTAGTGCCACCTGGGAAGGCCAAGAAACCGAGATACCTGGGGGCAAAATGTTTTCATTCTGAATACAAGAATATATGTAAACAGAGAGATAATTAGAAATCTGTCAGCTAGCATGGGTCAAGTAGCTGAAGAGACTGCAAAAAGCTCTGCAGCACAACAGACATCCTAAATTCCTTACCCAAAGTAGCGTTAGATAATGGGGTTGCCTTAGATGGTCTCCTGGCTACACAAGGAGCGCATACTTCTTGTTCTGCTCACATCAGTACCTCTGGAGAAGTTGAGACTTGCCTAGAAATAACTTCCCCAAAGGCAAGGTAGTTACAAGGCGTAAGGAAAACGGACCCTTAAGGGACCTGTTTAGTTAGCATCCTTTAGGAATAAGCTGTTTTTCCCCACTCTGCTTTACAAATGACTATTATATTTATAATATATGCTATCATTGTTTTCCTAACTATCAAGCTACTCATGATATGTATCACTTCTTGCATTGTCTACTGCTAAGATCATTAGTATTATGTTTGTGTGACAATTTGATAATGGTTGATAGTACATATAGCTCATAAAATGCTTCCCCCATCGATATATAACCATTACATTCAATTAGTTACCCCCAAATGAGGATAACTAGGCAACTCTTTTCCTATAAAAAATAAAAATACAAAAAAAAAAAGCAAAGGAAAGAGATTGATCGATGATCAAGGAACATGAAAGACCCAAGGCAGGCAGCAGTCACCCTGGCATCAAAGGACTAGCATATTTTGGGTAATTTAAATGATGTCTTTATTTTTGGCTGTGCTGGGTCTTCACTGCCGCACGGGATTTTTCTCCGGGCGGGAGGCACGGGCTTGTCGTTGCAGTGGCTGCTCCTGTTGCAGAGCACGGCTCCAGGGCTCCAGGGCTCAGCAGTCGCGGCTCCCGGGCTCCAGGGCACAAGCCCAGCAGTCGCCGCTCCCGGGCTTAGTTGCTCCGTGGCAGGTGGGACCTTCCCGGATCGGGGATCGAACCCGTGTCCTGCATTTGCAGGTGGACTCTCTACCACTGAGCCACCAAGGAAGCCCCGGGGGAACAAATATTTTGATCATCAGTGCTTTCCACAGAAAGAATTACAATCAAAAAAGGGGAAATGATAACAGAAAATTTCACATATTGAGGTACAGGCAAGTCATTCTGGCTTATACTTGAGTTAGCTTGAGTCTTACGCTGACTAGAATAGCCTACTTGCGGTCTATCAAGCATGCATTGTGCATTGACCAGAATGAAAGATGTCCATGTTAAAAATAATTTCTGGAGCACCAATGCTTGTATTCTTTTCAGTGATAAGACTCCCCCTCCCAGGTGCCAAGGCCATACTGACTCGCTGGGTATGTACTGATCTGATTTTTGAAATCTTGAGGGAATATATTCTTGACTTGTGTGATGTTATTTGTTGTGGCCAGACATAAAACCGTGCTGGAAACCATGCTTCTCTGGAGCAGCTTCTCAGAGTAATCTGGGAAAGTGGCTTTTGGGCTGTAGTTCTCAATTTGGCTCACATAAAACCCTTTTCTGTACCTATGTGAGTTGTTCATTGATTATTTTCCTCGACAGTAGGAAGGGGGAGGGAAGGAAGGACAGACTTATCCGTAGGTCCCTATCTTAGTGCTGTTCCCCAAAGATCTGCACGACCACGAACGGTGCCTATTTTACGCCAGCGATTTTCACCAGGCAGACGCTGCGTCTCCTGCCTGAGGCTGCGCCAGACGTGAGAGAAGCAGTTGAGCCTCTGGAGGTGCTCGTACACTCACTGTGTTGTGAACGAATATCTAAGAACTTTGGCGATTTCACCTAAAACCCCAGATTTCTGGTTCTTTGGAAAGTTGGAAGCTTTGGCACACTGGGACCTATTCCCACGTGGCAGCTTTGCCAGGAACCAACTCTCTGTCATCTGGAGCCTAAGATGGGACATGAGTGTTCATGGACGAGAGCCCGTGTCAAGCTTGTCCATCCAGGTGTGCGTGGACACCCGTGTCTACATCTGTCCTGTTACTCCCGCTGCCTGCCTCACTGTTTTCTTCACTCATCTATTCACGTGTTCATTCACTCAACTGATATATATCAAATGCCCTCCGTGTGCCAGCTCTCGGGAATTTAAACACTTAAGGCATTGTGTTAGTTTCTTAGTGCTCTGCATCACAAACTGCCTGGCTTAAATACAGACGTTTAGTCTCTCACGGAGAAGGCGATGGCACCCCACTCCAGTGCTCGTGCCTGGAAAATCCCATGGGTGGAGGAGCCTGGTGGGCTGCAGTCCATGGGGTCGCGAAGAGTCGGACACGACTGAGCGATGTCACTTTCACTTTTCACTTGCATGCTTTGGACAAGGAAATGGCAACCCACTCCAGTGTTCTTGCCTGGAGACTCCCAGGGACGGGGAGCCTGGCGGGCTGCCGTCTCTGGGGCCGCACAGAGTCGGACGCGGCTGCAGCGACGCAGCGGCAGCAGCAGGAGCAGGAGTCTCTCAGAGTCCTGGAGGCCACAGGTGTTGGCAAGGCCGCGTCCTCTCGCCAGCTCCCGGGGGTGCCCAGCAGGCCTCGACTGGCAGCTGCCTCACTCCAGTCTCTGCCTCCATCGTGTGACCGTCCCTCCGAGGGTCTGTCTTCACGTGGCATTTTCCTCTCTGTGTGCCTGTCTCTGCGTCTCTTTTTAGAAGGACAACAGGCGTGGTGGACTAAGGGCACCACCCTCCTTCTCAGTTCAGTGTGACTTCATACATATATTTATTTAGTTTTGGCTGTGCTGGGTCTTTTTTGCTGCACAAACTTCTCTCTAGTGTGGTGAGCAGGGGCCACTCTTCGTTGCGGTGAGCAGGCTTCTCATTGTGGTGGCTTCTCGTTGCGAAACGCACAGACTTTCTGGGCTCTAGAGCACAGGTTCAATAGCTGTGCCCCAGGGTGTAGTTGCTCTGCCGCACGTGAAATCTTCCAAATCAATGTCTCTCGTGTCAGCAGGCGGATTCTTTCCCTCTGGGCCATCGGGGGAGCCCTGACCTCACCTTGATTACATCTGCAGCAAGCGGCAGCTGCAAACAAGGCCTCACTCAGCTTCATCAGGGTCAGGACTTCAACGTCTCTTTCGGGAGGATGCAGTTCGACTCACAACAGATATTAAAAACAGCAACAACAGCAACAACAACTCGGGCTTCCCTGGTGGTCCAGTGATTCAAATTTTGCCTTGCAATGCAGGGGACTCTGGTTTGATCTCTGGTCTGGGAAGATCCTACCACAGTTATGGAAGCTAGGCTCTGGAGCCTGCGGCCGCGAGTACTGCGCCCACGGGCTCTCGAGTCTATGCTCTGAGACAAGAGAGGCCACCACAGTGAGAAGCCCCTGCTGGAGAGGAGCCCCTGCTCACCGCGAGGAGGGAAAGCCCGAGCGCAACAGAAACAGCCCAGCACAGCCAAAATAAGTGAATAATAATAATGAAAAAACCCACCTCAAACAGCCCACGGCCCTTGCTCATCATCCGCTTTGGGAGACAAGACTCCCGAAACGTCAGCAAAGCACCCCAGTGACAACGTGTGGGGTACGTACCCTGACGCAGTTTTGTGCCCTCCGAGGTGGATTGCTGTGACTTTACTTTGCAGATGAGGAAACTGAGGCAGGGAAAGGTTACACTGTGAAGGTCACCAAGGAAGCGGAGCTCAGTGTGGAAGCGGAACAGTGAGCTCCAGTGAGTGGATGAAGCTCAGCAAACTGCTTCCCCTTGCCCATCTGACTTTCCCCCTTGCAATGTGGACATCAGACAGCGTGAAGCTAGCCTGTGTCTTGGCCCCCATCACGCTCATCTCATTTACAGTCCATGCTGCTCCAGGGACTTCCCAGGGCGATTGCAGAGGCTGTGCGTGTTGTGTATGAAAGGTCCGATTGTTTTCTTGACTGGAAGGGTGATGTCTCTACATTTACATTTGAACAAAATATAGTCCATATTTAGGGTCAATTTCCTGTGTCTCTGTTGCATTCTCTCATAGATGGAAGAATCATCCAGAAAACCATAACAAGATGCTCTAAATAACCTTTATTTTGTGGTACTGATCTATCTAAGTAAATATAGTTAGTACCAGATGGGACTTTTGCAGAGCAGAATTCTGAACGAGAGAATGGATTCATTTTGAGTTCCCTTAAATTAGATGAGAGATTTTTTTTCCTTGGGTGATCGACTCCCACATTCAATATTCCCAGGATGACATTTTGTACCGTTATACTTGGTAAGTTAAGCACAGCTATTCTGAGCTTCATGTGCAACGAGTCTGAGCTCAGAGTTCCTATTTTAGTTTAGCTCATAAAGGCTGCTTGTATGTTTGGGTATTTCGTGTAGAAAGAAGTCCTCTGGGCTAGGTCACTCACATTTCATACTGTCTTGCTAGGTATATACAAAGTTCATGGCTTTTTTTAACACACACCGTGGCTACCTTAAAACCAGTGTCAGAAGTTAAAGCTCTGACTGACTTTTTCAGTTAGCATGATGTCTAAGTGAAAGTTAAGTGAAATGAGCCAGTCAGAAAAGGACAGATGCTGTAAGTCCACGTACACGAGGTTCCTAAAGTGGGCGGATTCAGAGAGACAGAGAGGAGAAGGATATTGCCGGGGCCTGAAGGTGGGGAGGGAGTAGTAAGTGGAACCTTAAAAAATATGCATCACCTAAAAGCTGAAGCTCCAGGACTTTGGCCACCTCATGCGAAGAGTTGACTCACTGGAAAAGACTCTGATGCTGGGAGGGATTGGGGGCAGGAGGAGAAGGGGACGACCCAGGATGAGATGGCTGGATGGCATCACGGACTCGATGGACGTGAATCTGAGTGAACTCCGGGAGATAGTGATGGACAGGGAGGCTTGGCGTGCTGCGATTCATGGGGTCGCAAAGAGTTGGACACGACTGCGCGACTGAACTGAACTGAACTGAAATGAAAAGTTGAGAGTTATGTTTTATTTGGTGAGAATTGTTAGGACTTCAAGCCTGGGAGATAGCATCTCAAGTAACCCTGAGAGAACTGCTCCAAGGAGGCGAGGGGAGAAACCAGGTTATACAGAAGCTTTACAATGAAGGGCAGGTAATCTGAGCATCAAAATATCATTGTTAATTAAAGAAAACCAGATATCTCAACTTAAGGAACTTAGTACTTTTCCATGAATGGGAAAATGGAAGAGTCTGGGCTCACTGAAGGCATTCATTCTGTAGGCATCTCAGCAATCCGGGGTCGGTATTCTGTGTTTCTCACGCCCCCAGCTCCCCTGGGCTCACCATAGGGAGTGGCTGCAATCTGAGGCCCTTAGACCACAGGTATTCTTCTCCTTCCCGAGTGCTCTTAGGCTCACATTGGAAGGCTGGAATTGCTAATGACTGTTACATCTTTGTTTACTGATATGGCAAGAACTATTTCCATTCTCAAAAGTTAGTGTTTAATAAGGGACAAAATTTTAGTCGGGAAGATGAAAAAGTCCTGGCGATGGATAGAGGTGATGGGCACACGACAACATATATTATATAATGTCACTGAACAATACACTTAAAAATGAGTAAAATGGTACATTTCATGTTATGTATATTTTACCACAATAAGGGGGAAATGCCTACAATAACCCGTCACTATAAATCCATATAACGTATATTTATGTTGTTTAGTCATAAGGCATTTTCGACTCTTTGAGACCCCATGGACTGCAGCACGCCAGGCTCCTCTGTCCTCCCCTATCTCCCAGACTTTGCTCAGATTCATGTCCATTGACTCAGGGATGCTATCTGACCGCTTTATCCTTTGCTACTGCTCTTCTTCTTTTGCCTTCAGTCTTCCCCAACACTGGGGTCTTTTCTAATGAGTCGGCTCTTCGCATCAGGTAGCCAAAGTATTGGGGCTTCAGCATCAGTCCTTCCAATGAGTGTTATTTACATTTGAACAAAATATAGTCCATATTTAGGGTCAATTTCCTGTGTCTCTGTTGCATTCTCTCATAGATGGAAGAATCATCCAGAAAACCATAACAAGATGCTCTAAATAACCTTTATTTTGTGGTACTGATCTATCTAAGTAAATATAGTTAGTACCAGATGGGACTTTTGCAGAGCAGAATTCTGAACGAGAGAATGGATTCATTTTGAGTTCCCTTAAATTAGATGAGAGATTTTTTTTCCTTGGGTGATCGACTCCCACATTCAATATTCCCAGGATGACATTTTGTACCGTTATACTTGGTAAGTTAAGCACAGCTATTCTGAGCTTCATGTGCAACGAGTCTGAGCTCAGAGTTCCTATTTTAGTTTAGCTCATAAAGGCTGCTTGTATGTTTGGGTATTTCGTGTAGAAAGAAGTCCTCTGGGCTAGGTCACTCACATTTCATACTGTCTTGCTAGGTATATACAAAGTTCATGGCTTTTTTTAACACACACCGTGGCTACCTTAAAACCAGTGTCAGAAGTTAAAGCTCTGACTGACTTTTTCAGTTAGCATGATGTCTAAGTGAAAGTTAAGTGAAATGAGCCAGTCAGAAAAGGACAGATGCTGTAAGTCCACGTACACGAGGTTCCTAAAGTGGGCGGATTCAGAGAGACAGAGAGGAGAAGGATATTGCCGGGGCCTGAAGGTGGGGAGGGAGTAGTAAGTGGAACCTTAAAAAATATGCATCACCTAAAAGCTGAAGCTCCAGGACTTTGGCCACCTCATGCGAAGAGTTGACTCACTGGAAAAGACTCTGATGCTGGGAGGGATTGGGGGCAGGAGGAGAAGGGGACGACCCAGGATGAGATGGCTGGATGGCATCACGGACTCGATGGACGTGAATCTGAGTGAACTCCGGGAGATAGTGATGGACAGGGAGGCTTGGCGTGCTGCGATTCATGGGGTCGCAAAGAGTTGGACACGACTGCGCGACTGAACTGAACTGAACTGAAATGAAAAGTTGAGAGTTATGTTTTATTTGGTGAGAATTGTTAGGACTTCAAGCCTGGGAGATAGCATCTCAAGTAACCCTGAGAGAACTGCTCCAAGGAGGCGAGGGGAGAAACCAGGTTATACAGAAGCTTTACAATGAAGGGCAGGTAATCTGAGCATCAAAATATCATTGTTAATTAAAGAAAACCAGATATCTCAACTTAAGGAACTTAGTACTTTTCCATGAATGGGAAAATGGAAGAGTCTGGGCTCACTGAAGGCATTCATTCTGTAGGCATCTCAGCAATCCGGGGTCGGTATTCTGTGTTTCTCACGCCCCCAGCTCCCCTGGGCTCACCATAGGGAGTGGCTGCAATCTGAGGCCCTTAGACCACAGGTATTCTTCTCCTTCCCGAGTGCTCTTAGGCTCACATTGGAAGGCTGGAATTGCTAATGACTGTTACATCTTTGTTTACTGATATGGCAAGAACTATTTCCATTCTCAAAAGTTAGTGTTTAATAAGGGACAAAATTTTAGTCGGGAAGATGAAAAAGTCCTGGCGATGGATAGAGGTGATGGGCACACGACAACATATATTATATAATGTCACTGAACAATACACTTAAAAATGAGTAAAATGGTACATTTCATGTTATGTATATTTTACCACAATAAGGGGGAAATGCCTACAATAACCCGTCACTATAAATCCATATAACGTATATTTATGTTGTTTAGTCATAAGGCATTTTCGACTCTTTGAGACCCCATGGACTGCAGCACGCCAGGCTCCTCTGTCCTCCCCTATCTCCCAGACTTTGCTCAGATTCATGTCCATTGACTCAGGGATGCTATCTGACCGCTTTATCCTTTGCTACTGCTCTTCTTCTTTTGCCTTCAGTCTTCCCCAACACTGGGGTCTTTTCTAATGAGTCGGCTCTTCGCATCAGGTAGCCAAAGTATTGGGGCTTCAGCATCAGTCCTTCCAATGAGTGTCCAGGGTTGATTTCCTTTAGGATTGACTGGTTTGATCTCCTTGCTGCCCAAGGGACTCTCAAGAGTCTTCTCCAGAATCACAATTCAAAAACTTCAGTTTGTTGGTTCTCAGACTTCTTTATGGTCCAACTCTCACATCTGTACATGACTACTGGAAAACCATAGCTTTGACTATACTGACCTTTGTTGGCAAAGTGATGTCTCTGCTTTTAAAAATGCTGTCTAGGTTTGTCATAACTTTTCTTCCAAGGCGCAGGCATCTTTTAACTTCATGGCTGCAGTCACTGTCCACAGTGATTTTGGAGTCCAGGAAAAGAAAGCTGTCATTGCTTCCACTTTTTCCCCTTCTGTTTGCCATGGTGCAAATATGGGACCAGGTGCCATAATCTTAGTTTTTTGAATGTTGAGTTTCAAGCCAGCTTTTTCACTGTCCTCTTTCACCCTTATCAACATATATCTAACATATCTATATACATACAAAATATATAAAACCTCACATTCCCACGATTAAATATGATATATATATCATAAATATTGTTAACAATTACAAGTATAGTTTTATAAAATTTCTTCACTGTTTTGTGCTTTTCTATATTTTTTAAGTTAAAAAGTTCCTTGGCAAATATAAATAATTTTAGCTCTCTGACTTACTGTGTGACTTAGTGCAAGTCTTTTTAGCATTCTGAGCTATTATTATCCTGTAAAATAGGGACACTAACTCTACAGGGCTACCAAAGAGGGAGGGAGAGTTAAAGACATGAAATAGACTCTGCAACACAAGTGGGAACCAAAGTAAACTGAGATCGCCCCTTAGGGTTTGCAGTGTAAAGGAATCAGTGTAATTCTGGAAATTTCTTAGTCCCCTAGAGCAAGAGTGGCAGCACGGTGTGAATCAGCTGTGTGCGCTCAGTCGTGGCCGGCTCTTTGCGGCCCCATGGACCGCAGCCGGCCAGGCTCTTTTGTCCATGGGATTTTCCAGGTAAGAATACTGGAGTGAGTTGTTATTCCCTTCTCCAGGTAATCTTCTTGACCCAGGGACTGAACCCTGGTCTTCTGCGTTGCAGGCAGAGTCTTTACTGTCTGAGCCCCAGGGAGCAAGCTTATATTTTTTCAAGATAGAAAATTTTATTTAATTTCATCTTACTGCCCAGATCAAGTCAGCCCATAGTACAAAATTTTTCTATTTTAATAGTAGCTGCCAGTTCCCAACAAAATCCAAAGCTCAACGGTAGGCAGAAATTTTGATATACTTATTATGTGCCAGTAGCTTTTTAAAATTGCAGTTATCTGGGGCTCTCCTGGTGGTTCAGTGGTTAAAATCTGCCTTGCAATGCAGGGGGCGGATTTGGTCCCTGGTCAGGGAAGATCCCACACGCTTCAGGGCAACCAAGCCTGTGCACCACAGCTACTGAGCCTGCGTGCCCATGCTCCGCAACAAGAGAAGCCACTTCAATGAGAAGTCCACGCACGGCAGCTGGAGGGTAACCCCGCTCTCCGCTGCCAGAGAAAGCCTGTGTGCTGCAGTGAAGACCCAGTTCAGCCAAAAATAAATAAATATTTTTCAAAGCTTAAAAAATTGCAATTATCTGTATCTGGTTGTTTGCATTAAAATGCCAAAAGGAGTTCATTGGTGGACATCTTCACGTCTCTGCTTCTGCTGGCCTTCTGAGAGATTTTAACATGTCTTACAAAAGACAGGTTTTTCTCTGGCTCTGCGGTTATTAACATCTGTTGTGAGAATTTGGATTATTCTAAGAAAACTCTGAACCAGCACGAGCTGGCCTGCCTAGAATGCATACGACCCCTGCAGGTGTGCTGTGCCCCGAGAGGAGGGGAGGAGGGGAATGAAATGCCTGAGGTCATCACGTGCTCTGGGAAGACCAGCACACTCCTCCACTCCCCCACCAATGACTCTTTTTGTTTATTTATTTATGGCAGTGTTGGGTCTTAGTTGCAGCACACGGGATCTTTGCTGGGGCACCTGGGCTTCACTGACCCTTGGTATGTGGGATCTTAGTTCCCCGACCAAGGATCAAACCCAAGTTTGAAACTCCTGCATTGGAAGGTGATTCTTAAGCACTGGACCACCAGGCAAGGTCATGACCTGTCTCACTAAAGCAAGATCACAGTGCCATGCTGTGAAATTGAGGTTCTCTAGAAGGAGAGTTCCGTGTCATCTGACCATGTCTGGACAGCCCAACATGCGGTCGTTGGACTTGGCCCCCTGGACAGGGAGCAGATCCATTTATCGCTCTGCCTCTGGCCGTGAGGTTCTTCAGCCAGAGTGTTGGAAGTCGTGTCCTCATGGGAGGGGTGAGTGCCGAGGAGATACAAAGGAGACCCTCATTTAGGAATGAAATTGAAAACCCTTCGGGCCGCCTGCAGCCCAGTCAGCATTTATGGAAGCATCCCCATGGC
The DNA here is from genome assembly GCA_006410655.1 of Kobus ellipsiprymnus. NCBI lineage: Eukaryota > Metazoa > Chordata > Mammalia > Artiodactyla > Bovidae > Kobus > Kobus ellipsiprymnus. Next base: position 569,464 of record SJYR01000379.1, on the reverse strand, counting down.
CAGGCGCCGCAGGGCCACCGACACGGACAATCTTCGTAAAGCAGTGGCCCACGTCTCTCCGGCCGCTGTGGATGCTGAGCAAGGTTCTTCCCAAGGGTTAGAGGTCAAACTCCATGGTGCCAGTGGAGCTTTAGCTGCGAGGGGAGCTCCGGGGAACTTGTCCCAGTTTGCTCAGGACTTTTTCCGTCTCTGTCCCAGCAGACCCCAGCAGTGAGCCACCCTGGGGAGGGCACTCGTTTTATCTAAATTACTTGGTATAGCATCAAGTGGAATAATAATAATAATAAAAAAGTGGGCCAAAAGCATGATCAAGATCAAGTTCTCTAGGACGTTCACTCTGCAGGTGATGGCCAGGGGTAAAAGCAGTGTAGCGAGGCCAGAAGAGTGTTTGTTTAAATGTGTATTTTTAATTTTTTAGAGCAGCTTTGGGCTCACGGTAATCTGAGCAGAAAGTACAGAGAGCTCCCCGCTACCACTCGCCTGCCACAGGCTCCCCACAACCCACCCTCCACGCACGCCCCCACCAGGTGGGACTTTTGTTCCAGTCGATGAACCTCCAACAACACATAATTAGCACCCAAAGTCCATAGATTGCTTGGGGTTCACTCTTGGTGGACATTTTATGTGGAAGAGCATCTCAAAGGAAATGGAAGGACGTAGAATGGGTCACTAGCCCCTTATCAAGCGCACCTGTGCCGGGCGGTCACGCAAGACTCTCTCACTGGGTCATGGTGACAGGTGGTCGAGATGCTCTGCTCAGAGGTGAGGGGTCAGGGGCACGTCAGGCTGGGGAGAACCTGGAAGGCCCCCTGGGGTAGGGAGGAATCCCCGAGAAGGCCCCGGGGAAGGGACGGAAGAGACAGCTGGGAACGTGGAGGAAGGCAGGACGGGGGTGGAGGACCCGGAATCTTGGGGCCTTGGAAGTCTGGGGGGGTGGTCAGGGTTTGACGCCTGCTCTCTGGCTCACTGATGTGCGACCCCAGCACATACTGCACCCCTGGGGACCCCTGCTTGTCAGCCGTGAGACAGGGGTGGTCATGGTGCCTCCCGGGCAGGTTGCGTTGGTGTCGGGTGACGCGGTGCCTGGAGTGTGGGGAGAAGGTGTGATTTACCTGCTGTTACAGTCAGGCTTTGTTTCGGAAGGTTTGGGGGCAGCCACTCCTAGAAGAGCTCATGGAGGTCAGAGATGGCGTCTGACCAGGTGGACAGCAGGTGTGGGGTGCGGGCGGGGACACTGAGGGCCCAAATGAAAGATCTGAGGTGGGGGAAAATTTGTTTTGGCCATTCTTTTATGTTCTGCTCCAAGGGGCAGAGGTCACCCTGAGATCACCGTGTTGGTTGTATTGAACTTGTTCATGGAGTGGAGGTTTGACCTCGGGGCCAGGGAGGGATGTGGATTTTGGGGGCTCCAAAGAGACTCCTGCAGGACCCCAGGCCTCCCGCTGTGGCATGCCTGGCTCTTTCCTCGCGCAGCTGGAGTTCCCCAGGGTGGGCCCAGCACAGGTCAGGATGCCTTCAGCAGTCAGGTGCCACCCTTGGCCACTTTCTCTTTTAAACCAAGTGGCCAGGGATGTTGCTTCTTGGCTGGTTCAGCGTGGTCGCCTTGGATGGAGTCTGTGCTGAATTCAGGGTTCCTGTTGCCCCCGGACTGGAATGGGTGCCATGTCTTCTTCCAAATGATGCTGTGTGCCTTCTCTCTGCCCTGGCACCCCCTCTAGCTCTCGCCAGGCCCCTCCTGGAGAATGCACGTGTTCCCTCCTCCACCTTAGCAAGCCCCGGATTTTGTGCCTGTTTATGGACTGTTATCCCCCTCATGGATCACAGCCTTGTCACTGTGAAGGAGGTTGGGTAACTCAGTGAAGCTATGAGCCATCCCAGGCAGGGCCACCCAAGGCGGACGGGTCATAGTCAGGAGTTCTGACAAAATGTGGTCCGCTGGAGAAGGGAATGGCAGCCCACTCCAGGATCCAGGGCTGTTATGGAGCCCCACATCCACCCAATAGCTTCCTACTGCTTTTTGGGGAAATACCATTGCCAATGACTTCCCAGGCTGAACAACTGAATCTGCTGCTTTGAGAGATCTAGACTTTGAAACAAAAAGATCTATTTATCATGCTTCATCCTCCCAAGGGCCATCAGGGGACCAAGGGTCTCTGTGACCCTCTTTGGGACACTCCATTGCTTTCCAGCCAGTTTCCTGGTGACCGGATGCTACGGTTGGCATCTGGGCCAGTGTGGCACCCAGAAGGTGTCCTGCCGCATCAGCCGCTGGGTGCTGAGTATCAGGGTTGGTGATGAGACCCCATGGCCTCAGGGGATGGGGTGTAGTGATACTTACTACTCACACAGCTGTGGGAAAGTCATCCTCAGCTGTTTTCCCCCCAGGAAAGCACCCGGTTGAGGGACAATGGGCCTGAGACAGCATCTGACACTAACCTTCCAGGGTCTCTTCCGGCAGCCCTGACTTTCCATTCACCCAGCAACACACCTTGAGTACCTCCCCCGTGCCTCCAAGAACACCGACTTTCTATGTCTGATGCAACATGACAACTGCTAAATCCAGAATGCCTTGCGTTCAGAGGAGCATCGTGGGCTGGGGTGGGCAGGAAAGGAGACCCGGCCTCGAAGGGAGAAGGAGGAGGGTGTTGGCATCTGTCCTGGGGTGGTGAATAGCAGGAGCCAACCGCGGAGGTGGAGGTGTGGAAGCAGAGGCCGCCTTTGGAAAGCACGTGAGTAGCCCCAGCGGTGGCAGGAAGGGCTTAGAGTGAGCTGGGGAGGCGGGTGGGGCCAGATGCTTGTGGGGCGTGCTGTGTCATAGCCACCGCTTTTGATTGGCTAAGTAATCATGTTTATTGGCCACCTCCTGAATACAGGCCATGTGTGAGGCCCCAGGATATGGCGATGACCCGGACGGCTGTGGTCCTTGCTCTCAGGTGTGGACAGATGTAAACCAGAGACAGCGGGAACCTGACGAGCTGAGCGCAAAGGGGGACCCAGGGCGCTGACTTGAGAAGTGACAGGTTCCATAAAGCCGCACATTCTGAGCAGGAACTGGCCAGATGAACAGAGTAGGGGACATTCCAGGCAGGGGGCAGCAGGTGTAAGGGCTCAGAATGAAACAGGGACACAGGCTCGTGGAGGACAAAGAAGCGGTGAAGTGTAAAGTGTGACCGCAGGTGTGTGCCTGAAAGCGGTGGAAGGAGAGCTCTCCAAGGCTCCTAGCAGAGCGGTGGCCTCAGGGGAGCCAATGCTGGGCAGCCTCTGCCCTTCCGAGGCCTGTGGAGGGGCAAGAGGAAACGGGCTTTGGTCCAGGTGTGGCGAGGGTGCGGGGTGACCAGTCCTCTGGTGTCAGGCTCTGGGAAATCCCAGCGAACTGGCCCGTGGGGGACTCTGAAGCCCCCAGGGGCCACCCTGGACCTTGTATAGGGCAGGTGGAGGACAGCTGGGCCCATGGCAGATTTTTTTTTAAAATATTTATTTATTTGGCTGCCCTGGATCCTTCAGTTGTGGCAAACTCTAGTGGGATTACTACGGGGCCACTTGGTGTGAATTCAGGGGAATCCAGTTCCCTCTCCAGTTCCCTGGGCCCCTGCACTGGGGGTGTGCTCTTAGCCACTGGACCGCAGGGAGGCCCATGACAGGTTCTCATAAGGGGCACCTGTGTGCGCTCTTTCCTCACAGCCACAAAACTCTCTGTGTGTTATCCACTGGGCTCCGGATCTTTTACCTCCATGCTGGTTTTTTTCTGTCAGTATCTGAAGGACCAACATCTGAAGGATGAGTTGCAATCTCTTCCTAAGACAGTGGCTCTGGGCCTTTTCTCTTTTAAGTTCTCCAACCTTCACTTTAGAAGTCTTGAGCCTGTGTTATCAGTTACACGTTTTATTTTCATTGAAGTATGGTTGGTTTACAACGTTGCTAGTTTCTGCTATACAGCAAAGTGACTCTGTTACACACACACACACACACACACACACACACACATATTCTTTTTAAAAATATTCTTTTCCATTATGGTTTATCATAGAATATTGAATATAGCTCCCTGTGCTCTACGGTAAGACCTTGTTGTCGGGTACACACTTGTTTAAAGTCACATTACTGTCTTGGTGACTTGGTCGTTTTTCCATCATTTACTGACCATCTGTATTCCTGGTAAAGCTGAATAATATTATATGTTTGTGTGTTAGTCGCTCAGTCAGGTCCGACTCTTTGTGACCCCATAGACTGTAGCCCACCAGGCTCCTCTGTCCTTGGGATTCTCCAGGCAAGAGTACTGGAGCGGGTTGCCATGCCCTCCTCCAGGGGATCTGCCCAACCCAGGGGTCGAACCCAAGTCTCTTGCATTGCAGGCAGATGCTTTATCGTCCGAGCCACCAGGGAAGCCCAGTGTTAAGGTATAACTAAATACAATAAACCGCGCCTGTTTAACATGTATAATACGATAGGTTTCGCTATATGTCTGTGCCTGTGAACACATCCAAGATGATGGAGTAGAAGGATGTGCGCTCAGCCTCTCCTGCAAGAATCACAACCAGCGGCTGCACAACCATCGACAGGAGAACGCTGGGACCCACCAGAAAATACACCCCACGTCTCAGGACAAAGGAGACGCTGCAACGAGATGGTAGGAGGGGCGCAACCACATTAACATCAAACCCCGTACCGCCAGAGACTCTTGGGAGGCACAAACAAACCCTTGTGTGCAACAGGACCCAGGGGAAAGGAGCACCGGCCCCCACAGGAGACCGAGCCAGACCTGCCTGTGAGAGTCTGAGGGTCTCCTGCGGAGGCATGGGTCAGCAGTGGCCTGCTGCAGGGTCAGGAGCACTGACAGCAGCAGTCCGGGGAGGCGCAGCGTCTTAGCGTAAGTTCTCGTGGAGCAGGTTGCTGTTAGCCTTATCATAGAGGCTGTAACGCTACCATAGAGATTGCGGACTCCAGGACCGGGCCGCCTCAGGCCAATCTACAGGGAGGGAGCACAGCCCCACCCATCAGCAGAAAATTGGGAAGATTTACTGAGCATGGCCCCGTCCACCAGAGCAAGACCTAGTTTTCCCCATAGTCGGTCCCTCCCATCAGGAAACTTGCACAAGCCTCTTATGCTCATCCGGAAGAGGGCAGACAGAAGGAGGAGGAACTGCTACCCCATGGCTTTCCGAATGGAAACCACAGAAAGCTAACCAAAATGATCACATGGATCACAGCCTTGTATAACTCAATGAAACTATGACCCACGTATGCAGGGCCATCCAAGACAGACAGGATCAGGGTGGAGAGTTCTGACAAAACGTGGTCCACTGGAGAAGGGAACAGCAAACTACTTCAGTATTCTTGCCCTAAGAACCCCATGAACTGAATGAAAAGTCAAGAAGATATGAAACTGGAAGATGAGCCCCCCAAGTTGGTAGGTTTCCAGTATGTTGCTGGGGAAGAGCAAAGAAATAGCTCCAGAAGGGATGAAGAGGCTGGGTCAGAGCGGAAACGACGCCCAGCTGTGGATGTGTCTGGTGGTGAAAGTAAAGTCTGATGCTGAAAAGAACAATATTGCATAGGAACCTGGAGTGTTAGGTAAATTGGAAGTGGTCAAACAGGAGATGGCAAGAGTGAACCCTGACATTTGAGGAATCAGTGAACTAAAATGGATGGGAATGGGTGAATTTAATTCAGATGGCTATTATATCTACTACTGCGGGCAAGAATCCCTTAGAATGAATGGAATAGCCCTCACAGTCAACAAATCAGTCTGAAATGCAGTACTTGGGTGCAGTCTCAAAAACGACAGAATGATCTCTATTCGTTTCCAAGGCACACCATTTAACATCATAGTAATCCAGATCTACGCCCTGACCACTAATGCCAAAGTAGCCAAAGCTGAACAACTACATGAAGACCTATAAGACCTTCTAGAACTAACACCAAAGAAAGATGTCCTTTTCATTATAGGGGATTGGAATGTAAACGTAGGAAGTCAAGAGACACCTGAAGTAACAGGCAAGTTAGGCCTTGGAGCACAAAATGAAGCAGGGCAAAGTCTAACAGAGTTTTGCCGAAAGAACACACTGGTAAGAACAAACACCTTTTTCCAATAACACAAGAGATGACTCTACACATGGACATCACCAGATGATCAATATCAAAATCAGATTGACTATATTCTTTGCAGCCGAAGATGGAGAAACTCTATACAGTCTGCAAAAACAAGCCCTGGATCTGACTGTGGCTAAGATCATGAGCTCCTTATTGCAAAATTCAGACTTAAGTTGAAGAAAGTAGGGAAAACCACTAGGCCATTCAGCTGTGACCTAGATCTTTTCCTTTATGATTATGCAGTGGAAATGACAAATAAATTCAAGGGATTAGATCTGATGGACAGAGTACCTGAAGAACTATGGATAGAGGTTTGTAACATTGTAAGAGGTGGTGACCAAAACCTCCTCAAGAAAAAGACATGCAGGAAGGCAAAAGAGTTGTTTGAGGAGGCCTTACAAATAGCTAAGAAAAGAATAGAAGTGAAAACAAAAGAGAAACAAAGGAGAAAGGAAAAGATATACCCAACTGAATGCAGAGTTCCAAAGACTAGCAAGGAGAGTTAAAATAGCCTTCTTAAGAGATCAATGCAAAGAAATAAAGGAAACAATAGAATGGGAAAGACTAGAGCTTTCTCAAGAAAATTAGAGATACCAAAGGAAAGTTTCATGCAAAGATGGGCTCAATAAAGGACAGAAATGATATGGACCTAACAGAATCAGAAGACATTAAGAAGAGATGGTAAGAATACACAGAAGAACTGTGCAAAATAGGTCTTAATGACTCAGATAACCACGAGGGTGTGGTCACCCACCTAGAGCCAGACACCCTGAAAAGTGAAGTCAATCGGGCCTTAAGAAGCATTGCAATGAACAAAGCTAGTGGAGGTGATGGAATTACAGTTGAGCTATTTCAAATCCTAAAAGATGATGCTGTGAAAGTGCTGCACTAAATATGCCAGCAAATTTGGAAAACTCAGCAGTGGCCGCCACAGGACTGGAAAAGGTCAGTTTTCACTCCAATCCCGAAGAAGAGCAGTGCTGAAGAATGTTCAAACTATCGGACAATTGCACTTATTTCTCATGCTAGCAAGGTAATGCTCAAAATCCTTCAAGTTGGTCTTCAACAGTATGTGAACCGAGAACTTCCAGATGTACAAGCTGGATTTAGAAAAGGCAGAAGAAACAGAGATCAAATTGCCAACATCTGTTAGATCATGGATAAAGCAAGAAAGCTCCAGAAAGACATCTATTTCTGCTTCACTGACTATGCTAAAGCCTTTGACTGTGTGGATCACAACAAACTGGAAAAATCCTTAAAGAGATGAGAATACCAGACCACCTTACCTGTCTCCTGAGAAACCTGTAGGCCGGCCAAGAAGCAACAGTTAGAACCAGATGTGAAATAATGAACTGGTTCCAAATTGGGAAAGGAGTATGTCAAGGCTATATATTGACACTCTTCTTATTTATCTTATATGTAGAGTACATCATGAGACATGCTGGGCTGGATGAATCACAAGCTGAAATCAAGATTGTCGGGAGAAATATCAACAACCTCAGATACAGAGGTTCCTTGGTGGTTCAGATGGTAAAGAATCTGCCTGTAATTCAGGAGACCTGCATTCTATCCCTTGGTTGGGAAGATTCCTTGGAAAAGGAGATGGTAACCCATGCCAGTGTTCTTTCCTGGAGAATTCCATGGACAGAGGAAGCCTGGAAGGCTCCAGTCCATAGGGTTGCAAAGAGTCAGACACGGCTGAGTGACTAACACATACTTCAGACATGCCGATGATACCACCCTTATGGCAAAAAGCAAAGAGGAACTAAAGAGCCTCTTGATGAAGGTGAAAGAGGAAAGTGAAAAAGCTGGCATAAAACTCAACTTTCAGAGAACTAAGATCATGGCATCTGGTCCCATCACTTCATGGAATATCAGTTCAGTTCAGTCGGTCAGTCTTGTCTGACTCTTTGTGACCCCATGGACTGCAGCACCCCAGGCTTCCCTTTCCATCAACTCCTGGAGGGAGCTTGCTCAAACTCATGTCCATCGAGTCAGTGATGCCATCCAACCATCTTATCCTCTGTCGTCCCCTTCTCCTGCCTTCAGTCTTTCCCAGCATCAGGGTCTTTTCCAGCGAGTCATTTCTTCACATCAGGTATCTAAGTACTAGAGCTTCAGCTTCAGCATCAGTCCTTCCAATGAACATTCAGGACTGATTTCCTTCAGGATTGACTGATTGGATCTCCTTGCTGTCCAAGGGACTCCCAAGAGTCTTCTCCAACACCATCTTCTTATTTATCTTATATGTAGAGTACATCATGAGACATGCTGGGCTGGATGAATCACAAGCTGAAATCAAGATTGTCGGGAGAAATATCAACAACCTCAGATACAGAGGTTCCTTGGTGGTTCAGATGGTAAAGAATCTGCCTGTAATTCAGGAGACCTGCATTCTATCCCTTGGTTGGGAAGATTCCTTGGAAAAGGAGATGGTAACCCATGCCAGTGTTCTTTCCTGGAGAATTCCATGGACAGAGGAAGCCTGGAAGGCTCCAGTCCATAGGGTTGCAAAGAGTCAGACACGGCTGAGTGACTAACACATACTTCAGACATGCCGATGATACCACCCTTATGGCAAAAAGCAAAGAGGAACTAAAGAGCCTCTTGATGAAGGTGAAAGAGGAAAGTGAAAAAGCTGGCATAAAACTCAACTTTCAGAGAACTAAGATCATGGCATCTGGTCCCATCACTTCATGGAATATCAGTTCAGTTCAGTCGGTCAGTCTTGTCTGACTCTTTGTGACCCCATGGACTGCAGCACCCCAGGCTTCCCTTTCCATCAACTCCTGGAGGGAGCTTGCTCAAACTCATGTCCATCGAGTCAGTGATGCCATCCAACCATCTTATCCTCTGTCGTCCCCTTCTCCTGCCTTCAGTCTTTCCCAGCATCAGGGTCTTTTCCAGCGAGTCATTTCTTCACATCAGGTATCTAAGTACTAGAGCTTCAGCTTCAGCATCAGTCCTTCCAATGAACATTCAGGACTGATTTCCTTCAGGATTGACTGATTGGATCTCCTTGCTGTCCAAGGGACTCCCAAGAGTCTTCTCCAACACCACAGTTCAGAAGCATCAATTCTTCGGTGCTCAGCTTTCTTTATGGTCCAACTCTCACATCCATACATGACTACTGGAAAAACCATAGCTTTGACTAGACAGACCTTTGTTGCCAAAGTAATGTCTCTGATTTTTAATATGCTGTCGAGGTTGGTCATAGCTTTTCTTCCAAGGAGCAAGTGTCTTTTAATTTCAGCTGCAGTCACCATCTTCAGGGATTTTGGAGCCCAAGAAAATAAAGACTGTCACTGTTTCCATTGTTCCCTCATCTATTGGGACTTGATGCCATGATCTTAGTTTTTTGACTATTGAGTTTTAAGGTAGATTTTTCACTCCTTTTTCACTTTCATCAAGAGACTCTTTAGTTCCTCTTTGCTTTCTGCCATCAGGATTGTGTCATCTACATCAGTTCAGTTCAGTTTAGTCACTCAGTTGTGTCCGATTCTTTGTGACCCCATGAACCACAGCACGCCAGGCCTCCCTGTCCATCACCAACTCCCAGAGTCAACCCAAACCCATGTCCATGGAGTCGGTGATGCCATCCAACCATCTCATCTTCTGTCGTCCCCTTCTCCTCCTGCCCTCAATCTTTCCCAGCATCAGGGTCTTTTCAAATGAGTCAGCTCTTCACATCAGGTGGCCAAAGTATTGGAATTTCAGCTTCAACATCAGTCCTTTCAATGAACACCCAGGACTGATCTCCTTTAGGATGGAGCATATCTGAGGTTATTGGTATTTCTCTCCCAATCTTGATTCCACCTTGTGCTTCATCCAGTCCAGTATTTCTCATGATATACTCTGCATATAAATTAAATAAGCAGGGTGACAATATACAGCCTTGATGCACTCCTTTCCCAATTTTGGAACCAATCTGTTGTTCCATGTCCAATTCTAACTGTTGCTTCTTGACCTGCATATAGATTTCTCAGGAGGCAGGTAAGGTTGTCTGGTATTCCTGTCTCTTGAAGAATTTTCCAGTTTGTTGTGATCCACACAGTCAAAGACTTTAGTGTAATCGATTAAGCAGAAACAGATGTGTTTCTGAAATTCTCTTGCTTTTTCTATGATCCAAGAGATGTTGGCAATTTGATCTCCGGTTCCTCTGACTTTTCCAAATCCAGCTTAAACATCTGGAAGTTCACAGTTCATGTACTGTTGAAGCCTGGCTTGGAGAATTTTGAGCGTTACTTTGCTAGGGTGTGAGAGAATTCAATTGTGCAGTAGTTTGAACATTCTTTGGCATTGCCCTTCTTTGAGATTGGAATGAAAACTGACCTTTTCTAGTCCTGTGGCCACTGCTGAGTTTTCCAAATTTGCTGGCATATTGAGTGCAGCACTTTCACAGTATCATCTTTTAGAATTTGAAATAGCTCAGCTGGAATTCCATCATCTCCACTAGCTCATGGCAAATAGATGGGGAAACGATGGAAACAGTGACAAACTATTTTGGGGGGCTCCAAAATCGCTGAGGATGGTAACTTTAGCCATGAAATGAAAAGACATTTGCTCCTTTGCCTCCCTGTCCATCACCAACTCCCAGAGTCAACCCAAACCCATGTCCATGGAGTCGGTGATGCCATCCAACCATCTCATCTTCTGTCGTCCCCTTCTCCTCCTGCCCTCAATCTTTCCCAGCATCAGGGTCTTTTCAAATGAGTCAGCTCTTCACATCAGGTGGCCAAAGTATTGGAATTTCAGCTTCAACATCAGTCCTTTCAATGAACACCCAGGACTGATCTCCTTTAGGATGGAGCATATCTGAGGTTATTGGTATTTCTCTCCCAATCTTGATTCCACCTTGTGCTTCATCCAGTCCAGTATTTCTCATGATATACTCTGCATATAAATTAAATAAGCAGGGTGACAATATACAGCCTTGATGCACTCCTTTCCCAATTTTGGAACCAATCTGTTGTTCCATGTCCAATTCTAACTGTTGCTTCTTGACCTGCATATAGATTTCTCAGGAGGCAGGTAAGGTTGTCTGGTATTCCTGTCTCTTGAAGAATTTTCCAGTTTGTTGTGATCCACACAGTCAAAGACTTTAGTGTAATCGATTAAGCAGAAACAGATGTGTTTCTGAAATTCTCTTGCTTTTTCTATGATCCAAGAGATGTTGGCAATTTGATCTCCGGTTCCTCTGACTTTTCCAAATCCAGCTTAAACATCTGGAAGTTCACAGTTCATGTACTGTTGAAGCCTGGCTTGGAGAATTTTGAGCGTTACTTTGCTAGGGTGTGAGAGAATTCAATTGTGCAGTAGTTTGAACATTCTTTGGCATTGCCCTTCTTTGAGATTGGAATGAAAACTGACCTTTTCTAGTCCTGTGGCCACTGCTGAGTTTTCCAAATTTGCTGGCATATTGAGTGCAGCACTTTCACAGTATCATCTTTTAGAATTTGAAATAGCTCAGCTGGAATTCCATCATCTCCACTAGCTCATGGCAAATAGATGGGGAAACGATGGAAACAGTGACAAACTATTTTGGGGGGCTCCAAAATCGCTGAGGATGGTAACTGCAGTCATGAAATTAAAAGATGCTTGCTCCTTGTAAGAAAAGCTGTGATGAACCTAGATAACGTATTAAAAGGCAGAGGCATCACTTTGCTGACAAAGGTCCTTTTTTGGTTTGTAATTTCCAGTCACGGCAGCCAATAGGTGTGTCATTCAATACATTAATATATTAAAATCAGGGTCGAGTGGACTCAGGGTCTATTGGAGGTCATATTCAAGGCCATATTGATTCCAGTTTGTGCCATCTGGTTTTTGTTTGTCTCTCTCTGCTGCTGCTGCTGCTAAGTCACTTCAGTCGTGTCCGACTCTGTGTGACCCCAGAGATGGCAGCCCACCAGGCTCCCCTGTCCCTGGGATTCTCCAGGCAAGAACACTGGAGTGGGTTGCCATTTCCTTCTCCAATGCAGGAAAGTGAAAAGTGAAAGGGAAGTCGCTCAGTCATGTCCGACTCTTAGCGACCCCATGGACTGCAGCCTACCTCCTCCATGCATGGGATTTTCCAGGCAAGAGTACTGGAGTGGGTTGCTATTGCCTTCTCCTTGTCTCTCTCTAGAGTTTCCTTTCTTATCTCCAGAATCTGTGGCTTAAAGATTTATTAACGCATGGTAAAGGTGGGGGATGGTAGGTTTTGAGTAACAGCCTAGAACAGCTCTGGCAACAAATTGGCCATATTTAAAACATTTCTTTCTTTTAAACAGGACACCATTTAATTAATTAATTAATTAAAAAATATTTTACTTATTTACCTGGGTGTACTGGGTCTTAGCTGCCGCATGTGGGATCTTCCATCTTCACTGTGGCGTGCTGGACGGTTTTCTCTTTTCTTTGTTTCAGCTGTGGCATGTGAGATCTAGTTCCTTGACCAGGGATTGAACCTGGGCCCCCTGCATTGGGAGTGTGGAGTCAGCCACTGGACCACCGGGGAAGTCCCTTGTCCATCTTTTTAATGTCAGTCTTTCTAATAAGAGTATGGCAGCACCTCATTGTGGCCTTAGTTTGCATCTCCTTATAGACTAATGACCTTGTGCATCTTTTTATATGCTTTTTGCCATTTGTGGCTTCGATCCCTGGGTTGGGAAGATCTCCTGGAGAAGGAAATGGCAACCCACTCCAGTATTCTTGCCTGGAAAATCCCATGGACGGAGGAACCTGGTGGGCTACAGTCCATGGGGTCGCAAAGAGTCGGACATGACTGAGCGACATGTACTATTTACTTTTACTTTTGATGAAGTGTCAGTTCAAATTTGTTGGCCTTTTAAGAAATTGGTATTTGTTTTCTAACTTTCAAGAGTTCTTTATATATTGTGAATAGAATTCATTTTCATTTTGTTTTACTTTTGTCCCTCTCCGGACTCAGCTTATTCTTTCACAGTGAAGACCTGAGTCTCTTTTCTGCTCTGAAAAGTTTTATTATTTCTTTGTCTCCCCTTTATTTTCCTCTTCTGAAAGGAGATGACGGTGTAAAGAGGCTTAGCTTTTCTCTCCTCTGCTCCATCGTCCCCTGGTTGAATGCAGGCGCCCTTCCTTGTTCCTGGGGCTTCACTGGTGAGCAAACGGCTACCCGGCCCACCTTGTTCTTCGGGAGTGGTGAGGCGGAGTGAGTGCCACTGTGAACTGTTTCTTCTGTAACCAGGTATCCTTGCCGTGGAGGAAACTGGAGCAGAGGCGGGGGGAGGGGAGGCTGCCCCAGGAGCTGGTGGTCAGGGCCGGTCTAACGAGTGGAGGAGGAGGCGTCTGGGAAGAGCTGCCGGTGGAGGGAACAGCCGTGCAGAGAGACGCAGAGAGACGTGGGCCGGGGGCCAGAGCAGAGGGAGAAAAGGGGCTGCGGAGGATGTCTGGTCAGACAGGAGCAGGGTCAGGCCACAGGTGGGGTCAGTCTGGTTGCTGCGTTAAAGGACAGACTCTGGGGTTGGGGGCCAGGAGGAAGGGCTTGGCCACTGTCTGGTGAAGGATGGGGTCAGCTAAGGAGGCGTGAGGCCTGGCAGCTGGTCTCTTTGTTTTGCTTCCCTGATGGCTCAGTTGGTAAAGAATCCGCCTCCAATGCAGGAGACCCCGGTTCAATTCCTGGGTCAGGAAGATCCCCTGGAGAAGGGCTAGGCTACCCACTGCAGTATTCTTGGGCTTCCCTGGTGGCTCAGCTGGTAAAGAATCCACCTGCAATGTGGGTAGACCTGGGTTCGATCCCTGGGTTGGGAAGATCCGCTGGAGAAGGGAAAGACTACTCACTCCAATATTCTGGCCTGGAGAATTCCATGGACTGTATATAGTCCATGGGGTCTCAAAGAGACTGATCGGACTTTCACTTTCTCAGAAGCAAGGGGATTAAAAGTTTTAACATGAGAATGTCTGTGGGAGGGAACATGAGGAGGTGGGCAGCCATGCAAGACCGACCCAAGGGGAGGAGGGGAGGCTGGTAGCATCCTGGGAGCCCTGCAGCCTAGCAGAGGTCCTGCCAGGCCCTCAGAGGAGCTGGCTCCTAGGAACAGGCCTGCTTTCTCCACCTTGCTGCGCTAGGTCCCTGGCTGGGAGGGCTGCGGGGAGCATGAATTTCAGACTCAGCAGCTGGGACCCTGGGTTGATTGCCATTCCTGGATCTGCAGGGTCCACACTCCCTTGCCCATGACTGGCCTGGCCTGGGCCCCTCCCCTCCACCTCTGTGATCCCAGGTGGTCCAGGGGAGCAGTGGCCCAGGGGAGCTGTGGCCCTAACCGATGCATTCGTCACCAGTTCCTGCTTGCTGCCTGATGTCTGTGTCCTTTGGAGGGTCAAGTCCCTGTTTGATGGGTATTGGGGTTAAAATGGAACGTGATTCTATTGCTACACGGAGGTCCCAGCAGAGAGAGAATGGAAAATCAGGTCAGGAGATCTAGGAAAGAATGTGGGTTAATTAAAATTTAAAACACAGATGTCTCTGCAGTGGTTCCGTGAGTCAGCGTGGAGCATGGGGAAGGAGGCCCGAGATGCGGGAACCGTGATGAGGTCCTGCCCGGGGGTCATGGCCGCTGGCTGGTGCCCACACCGCTGTCCCCACTGGGAAGGGCAGCCCGAGTTTGCTTTTAAGAAACATTTAAATTCATCCCTGTACGTCCTGGCCTGCCTGGGAAACATCCTAATTCAAGGCGAGAATCTGGGTCAGCTGTTTGTAAGAGCAGTATTTGCTGGATGGAGCTGGCAGCTGGGACAGCGGGGGACTTCTTGGGGAGAGGAGGGGCTGGACGGAGGAGGGATTCAGCGGTGAGCTCTGCTCTGCACTGCGCTCGTTTCTCCTCTGCGGGCCTTGATCTGAGCGCCGCCTTGATCTGCTGCGGGCCGCCTGGAAAGGTGATGCAGCTTGGCTCCCTGGAAGCCTTCCTCCCCTGGGGACCGGGATGCGGCGGGAGCCGCGGGCACCTGCGCACAGCGACGCCGCATCTGTGGCCCGGCCGACACACACGCACAGACACGCACGCACACGCACGCACACTTACACACACGGTTTGCTGAGGCCGCGTGGGGTTTCTCCACAATGGTTTTGGGTGAGGCAAGCCCCCATGCCTTCCTCTTCTGGGCTCCTGCCTTGATGGTCCCGTCTGGGTTTGAGCTTTTCTCTGGGTGGGGCTGAAGTCACATCTCCCGGACCCTGAGGTGTCCCAGGGCTCCGTTTTCTTTGTCTTTTTTAAGATTCAATATCCATCTTACGGACTGAGTTGTGTCCATCCAAAATTGGCCGGCTGAAGTCCGAACCCCCAGTCTCCCAGAACGGGGCTGTATTTGGAGACGAGTCTTGACGGATGCTGTCAGGTCAAGAAGAGGTCGCAAGGGGGTCCTGATGGGCTACGACTGGTGTCCTGACAGGAAGAGGGGATGAGGACTCAGCTGCGCAGTTGGAGGACCGTGGAGGTGGCAGAGAGAAGACGGGTGTCCCCAAGGCGAGGAGAGAGGCCTCGGGAGAAACCAGCCTTGCCGACACCTTGGTCTTGAACTTTCCAGCCTGTGAGACCGTGAGAAAATTCTCTCGTTTAAGACCCCCCATCTGGGGTACTTTATGTCGGACCTAGAAAACAGTGTCTGGTGTATCTGGGTAACTTAATAAGCTCTGTGGACCACGTACAGGTGGGAGCAAACTTTTAAAAACCTGTCATTTATTTAGTTTTGGCTGCACTGGGTCTTCGCTGCTGCGGAGACTCTTCTCGAGCTGCGGCGAGCCGGAGCCGCTCTGTGCACGTCGTGTGCTGATGTCTCATTGCGGAGTCGCCTCTCGTTGCGGGGCACAGGCTCGAGGCACGCGGGCTCAGTGGTTGAGGCACACAGGCTCTAGAGCTCGGGCTCAGTAGCTATGGCACAGAGGCTTAATTGCTCCGTGGCATACGGAATCTTCCTGGACCAGGGCTCGAACCTGTGTCCCAAGCACTGGCAGGTGGATTCCCACCCACCGGGCCACCAGCGAAGTCTGAAACAGCTGGCATACAGCGAATGCACAGTGTATACTGAATGATGTGACACGGCGTGCACTGTGACCATCACGGCCAGTGGAGTAACCATCTGTCCCCACGCAGAGTTATTACAGTACCGTTGGCCATATTCTTTACCCTGTGTGTTACATCCCGTGACTTATTTACTTCCTAACTGGAGGGTTCTGGCTCTCGATCCTCTTCTCCAGATCGCCTCCCTCCACCCTCCAGCAGCCAGCCACTTGCTTTCTGTGTCTGTGAGTCTGTTTTCATAAGGTGGGGCCATCTTTAGTAAATCACCAAGGGAAGGGAAAGTTACTCAGTCGTGTCCAACTCTTTGGGACCCCATGGACTATACAGTCCATGGAATTCTCCAGGTCAGACTACTGGAATGGGTAGCCGTTCCCTCCTCCAGGGGTTCTTCCCAACCCAGGATTCGAACCCAGGTCTCCTGCATTGCAGGCGGATTCTTCACCAGCTGAGCCACCAACAAATCCTGGTGTTACTCTGCAGCAGAGGCAGGTGAGGGCCTGGGGAGGAGCGGATGAGCCGCTCAGCCTACCCACGGCTGAACCGGATGTTCTGGCTGCAGCCCAAGTCCCAGGCCTTGCGTCCCAGGCTACGTCCCCCCAAGAGTCCTTTCTTTCTGAGTGAGGAAAGGAGGGGCCAGGCCCTTGCCCTCCGCACTTCCGCCTGAGCTTGGGGGCAGGGGGCCGCCCCAGGCAGCGGGGGCAGGGGTGTGGGTCACACCCGGGCCTGATGGTGTGTGCTTAGTCACACGGTCGTGTCCGACTCTCTGCGACTTCGTGGACTGTAACCCACCAGGCCCCGCTGTTTGTGGGATTCTCCAGGCAAGAATACTGGAGTGGGTTGCCATTTCCTCTCCGGGGAATCTTCCCTACCCAGCGATTCGGCCCTCATCTCATGTCTCTTGCAGTGGCAGCCAGGTTCTTCCCCGCTGCGCCGTCTGGGAAGAAGTCCTGGGCCTGATCACTTGAGCTCAAAGCCGCGTCTACTGTTGCCAGCCCCAAGAGCCCAGTGCTGAGCCCCAAGTGCTCTGGGTAGTAACGGAGGTGGGTTTCTTTCCGTGGGTCTCAGTCGAAAGTGAGACCATGCAGAGGGGCTCGGCCCTGGACTCCGTCTCTGTGTGCTCCCCCATCTCCTTAAGGCAGAGAACTCTCCAGCAGTTCTCCAGGATGATGAAGGAAAAGTCAGAAGAGCACTCACTGGGAGGACTCACTCACGTGTCTGTAGGGTCTCTATGGCTCAGACTCTCACTGCCGCCCTCCTGGGAGGGTAAGGCTGTTGACATTTAAGAAGGTGTCCTGCAGTGTGGCCCACACTTTGAACCTGACGGATCACTTGCTCGGGGGCCGTGGACTTGCCTTGGTGCTCCTGGTGACCGGCTTGGACCCAGGCTCAGTCTCTGCCTTTGGCGGTGCTGGACACGGAGGTGGAAGCTCAGGTGAGGCCCCGGCCGGCTGGGCCTCGGTTGGTTTGAGCACGGGGTTTCCTCTGGCTGGGAGTGACGGCTGCGGGGTCAGGTCTGTAGTCGGGTAGGAGCTTCTCGTCCTGGTGCTGGCGTGACTGCTTCCTGTTCAGTGTTGGCCCTGTTGGCCTTGTGTACAACCTGGGACAGTGCAGTAGGAGTTCTCCTAGGGATGCAGTGAGAAAACTGACTTGAATTTGGGAGCTCTAATGTAGCATTTGGGCTTCCCTAATAGCTCAGTTGGTAAAGAATCTGCCTGCAATGCAGGAGACCCTGGTTCGAATCCTGGGTTGGGAAGAACCCCTGGAGGAGGGAATGGCTAAGCACCCCAGTATTCTTGGGCTTCCCTTGTGGCTCAGCTGGTAAAGAATCTGCTTGCAATGTGGGAGAGCTGGGTTTGATCCCTGGGTTGGGAAGATCCCCTGGAGAAGGGGAAGGCTACCCACTCTAGTATTCTGGCCTGGAGAATTCCATGGACTAAGTCCATGGAGTCGCCAAGAGTCGGACACGACTGAGCAACTTTTCCTTTTTCCTTTCTCTTAGTCTCCTGAGAAACCTGTATGTGGATCAAGAAACAACAGTTAGAACCCTGCATGGAACAACTGGTTCAAGATTGAGAAAGGAGTGCGACAGGGCTGCCTGATGTCACCCCGTTTATTTAACCGATACACTGAGCACATCATGAGAAATGCCAGATAAGTTACAAGCTGGAATCAAGATAGGTGGGAGAAACAACAGCCTCAGATATGCTAATGATACCACTCTAATGGCTGAAAGTGAAAAGGAACTAAAGAGTCTCTAGATGAGTGTGAAGGAGGAGGTTGAAAGAGTCGGCTTAAATATTAAAAAAATGAAGATCATGGCATCCAGCCCCATTACTTCACGGCAAAGAGAAGGGGAAAATGTGGAAGCAGTGACAGATTTCCTCTTCTTGGGCTCTAAAATCGCTGCGGATGGTGACTGCAGCCATGGATTCAGAGACAATTGCTTCTTGGCGGGAAAGAGATGACAATCCTAGGCAGTGTTGGAAAACAGAGACAATACTCTGCGAACAACAGTCTGCACAGTCAAGACCATGGCTTTCCCAGCGGTCACGTACGATTGTGAGAGCTGGACCATAAAGAAGGCAGAACACCAAAGGATTGATGCCTTTGAACTACAGTGCTGGAGAAGACTCCTGAAGGTCCCTTGGACAGCAAGGAGATCAAACCAGTCAATCTTAAGGGAAATCAGCTCTGAATAACTCGTTGGAAGGACTGATGCTGAAGCTGAAGCTGCAGTATTTTGGTCATCTGATAAGAACAGCCGACTCATTGGAAAGTCCCTGATGCTGGGAAAGACTGAGGGCAGAAGGAGAAGAGGGCGTCAGAGGATGAGATGGCTGGATGGCAACACTGATGCAATGGACATGAACTTGGGCAAACTCCGGGAGATGGTGAGGGACAGGGAGGCCTGGCGTGCTGCAGTCCACGGGGTCACAAAGAGTCGGACATGACTGGGCAACTGACCCACAGCAAAACTGAAGTATGACCTACATGCAGAGTGCATGGCCCAGTGACTGTTCACACACTGACCCCTGTGGGAACCAGTGCCCGGATCATGAAACAGAACCTTACATCTGCACTTCGAAACCCCGCTCTTGCCCCGTTCTGTCACCCCAAAGGTGATATCCCAAGGTGTTTGGAAGGCTGATTTTCTCTAACCATAAAGATGGCTGGATTGCGTTTGAAACAGACCAGTCCTCCGCCTCTCCAGCTGTGAACGTGCCTCCCTGTCCTTCCCACTCAGTGCCACTGCTCCCCAAAATGCTCATTTTCTTCAGAAGGGAGCCGGCAATGCTTTATCTGGAATGAATTATTTTCTACTGAGATTCAGGAGGCGGACAAGTGGTCACTGATCAGAGGTTGTTATGGACGGGTTTGTAAAGAGGGTAACACTTGCCCCCTCTAGGACATGGCTTGGTTCGTGGGTGTGTATGTATGTGTCCATCTGTCTCTTTCTCTCTCCAGCACCTGCAACAGCACAGCCAGTGGTTGCAAAGAAGATACTTCTGTGGCAAGATCCCCAGAATTGCGAGGTAATGTTTGTTCACTACTGAATTGAAGTGTTTGAAGCATTTAAATATGTAGTTTTAAAAGTTTAAGAGTTTTTACTTAAACTGGTTTGTCAGGGAGACTGAACATCAATCAAAGAAGGCCCCTGGTAAATGACTGTTAAAATTGACTGGATTTATAAAGGGGCTTCCCTGGTAGCTCAGCTGGTAAAGAATCCGCCTGCAATGCGGGAGACCCCGGTTTGATTCCTGGCTTGGGAAGATTCCCTGGAGAAGGGATAGGCTACCCACTCCAGTTTTCTTGGGCTTCCCTGGTGGTTCAGACAGTAAAGAATCTGCCTGCAATGCAGGAGACCTGGGTTCGATCCCTGGCTTGGGAAGATCCCTGGAGGAGGGCATGGCAACCCACTCCAGTATTCTTCTGGAGAATCCCTATGGACAGAGGAGCCTAGTGGGCTACAGTCCATGGGGTCCCAAAGAGTTGGACACGACTGAGTGACTAAGCACAGAGCATAAGGTTTATAAACATAAAAGATTTTTAAGTTGGACGTCAATACTTAAGGAAAAACTATGCTTTTAAATGTAGTATTTCAATAAATTGAATTTAATTAATTTATTGAAAAACTTTATTTAAAAAACAAAGTGACTGCTACTAGTTGTTTCTGCACATAAAAGTCACCTTTAAAAAAATTCCAGAGTGCGCATGGCCACAGCAGCTGGTGTGGGGCTGAGTCAGTCATGAGACCCGGAGCTGTGGACCCGCGGGTGGCCCAGCAAGCCGGCGACAGAGCGGTGGGTGCGGGGCTCAGGAGGCCTGGCCATGCCGCTGCCATCCCCACCTGCAGCCAGCCACACACTGTGGGCATGCCCTGGCGCTGCGCTGTTTCCAAAGCACAAGCAGGTCCTGTCAGATTCAAAGGCCCCTTCACAGATGGAGTCACTACAAATCTCACATTGAGAAATCCATTGAATCGAAAGGTGTGTTTCAAAGTGAAGACGACAGGACCTTGTGGATACTGTGTGAAGGGCCCAAAAGGGGAGTCGCTGACTGCCGGGGTCCAGCCCCAGTGAATCCAGGGAATTCGAAGCGAGGACGGTATTGGTGAGGAAAGACTTATTCATTTATTAATATAAGATTAGATTAGGAAGAAATAGTATAGTAAGAAAATTAAGTGGAGAAAAGAGGCTGAATAACTTGGTTTACGTGGAAAGCCAATAAAGTTCCAGACAAGGAGCTTGCACCATCTATGTTAGGCCACCAGCGTCCGTTTGAATATGGGAGAGTGCCCCGCCTTGGGCTCTCTCTCTTACGGATCTTAAAAGCCAGGACAAGTAAGTAGACATGGTGAGCCTCCACACCCCAGATGGGAATTCAGCCTGAAATTAGAGTAAAGAGGAGACACGGGCGAAACCAGTCCAGCGACTGGCTCCATCCTCTATTGTTCAGAAGGCCTTTTATACTTTTTTGATTGTACATAGAGATCAATGGGTAATACAAAGTTATGCAGCATCAGCAGCCCAGACTCTTACCAAAACCAGGCTTTTCTCTCTGCATACCTAATTGTATACACAAGTCTTAGGTGATTTACATCATCTTCCGGCCAAAAAGGGCCAATTAACATTTTACAGCTTGTTTTCTGATAAGGGTTTGTTAACTAGAAGACTTATTTGTGTTGATCTTCCCAAAGTCTTGGTGCCACTCTCAGAAAGCACTAAATCAAGTTACATTCTTACATAGCAAAGATACAAGAGGAGTGCAGTGATATATAACAAAGAAAAGTAATTAACTCAAAAGTCTAGTGTTGCTAACATCAAAACTACTATATATATCTTTTTCCATATCCCGTTTACATTGATTAACATCCTCCCAGGTGCCTAAAAGATAAAGAATATGGAGGCCTGGCAGCAATCATTGAGTCAACAGTGAAAACCCGTCACCAATATGATTTTTAGCTCTTTAGAAAAGGCTCTGTATCTTTAAGATGCTTTAAGCTCTGTGCCTCTTGCGGTTGGGGGGCTGTAAGCAATTCACAAGCTGTAAGAGGTCCAGGGAACCTGTTAGGCAAGCTAGAGAGCTATCAGAGGGGTTTAACTGAAACATCCCTTTCAAATGCAGAAGACTAAAGCCCTGATTTGACTTTTTCCAGAGAATATCACAAGAGCAGAGTACAAAAGCCAGCAGATTTTTAGTTTTTGGGGTACATGCCTGGGAAATACCAGGGGAAACCCCTGAAGCCTAATCATGTCCTTGCGTTTTGTCAGGCTTCCTTCCTCATGACCTTGTCACGGGCGGGATTCCTCACGCTGGCTCCTGGCAGCTGACCTAGGGTGGACAGTGACCCCAGTGAGACGAATAAACACAAGTTTATGGTACAGATGATCTTTGCTCCACCAAGCGTTTCAGACATGGAAGCCAAGTGGAAAGAGGCAAAACCCCATGAGTGAATGGGCTCTCAGTTGAGATGTGTATTTGAGATGCCCAGTGCAAATGATAAATAGAAGGACATAGAACCCAGCAAAGCCATTCCTCTGAGCACTGCAAAGCTGGACAACCCCTGCCAAAGCCCCACTGTGTTTCCCTCAACAAGACCGAGACGAGGAAGCTCAAGGAACGGTGAAGGAGGCTCCAAGGGAGAGCTGAAAGTAGAAAAGCAGCCCCCGAGGGAGGAGGCTCAGGCTCAGGCAGGTGGCACATCCGGAGAAACCCGGATCCCCCTCGGCGGGGCCTCCGGAGGGCATCGCCGGTCCCCCGCCTCCACTTCTTGCTGTCCCTGCAGCCATCGTCACTGGTCTTTATAGGGAAATTCAGCTTGAAGAGTGAAGCACACAGAGAGCTATTTCTTTGTTTCCTTTTGACCAGAAAAGATTAATTGCAAAGACTGAAGCTGAAACTCCGATACTTTGGCCACCCGATGCGAAGAGCTGACTCATTGGAAGAGACCCTGCTGCTGGGGAAGATTGAGGGCAAGAGGAGAAGGGGATGACAGAGGACGAGATGGTTGGATGGCATCACCGACTCGATGGACACGAGTTTGAGCAAATTCTGGAAGATAGTGGAGGACTGGGGAGGCTGGTATGCTGCAGTCCATGGGGTTGCCAAGAATCAGATGCAACTGAGCAACTGAACAACACCTGTGTTTCTGGTAGTGTGGCCCACGGTGACCACGCTGTGTGTGTACAGCTTTGTGTGTCCTGTCGGCCTCGCCAGCAATGGTCTCATGGTGAGAAAGAGACATGGAAGAGCAGGGCTCTGGGTCCCAGAAGCGCCACTGTCACCAGACCATCCCTACAGGGTGTCATTGCACATTCGGTCCTTTATGAAATTCATAAATAAAGAATTGCTCTTTCTTTGTGGTTTTAATAAGGGTTCAAGAATTGTCCAGAGTCTTGCAAATGTTATTTTAATGATCCCTTTGAATTTTATCTGTTGCTGTTAACTCTTGAAATATGATCTATTTAGATTGCTAATCCCACTCATTCAGGAAATGCCAGGAGGCATTCTGTGGGGATATGGTGCCTTGTACAGTGTAAATTTTCTCCTTCACCTTTGCTCCTATCAAGGCAGGATTTTTCTTATCCCTTGTAAAGCAGTTGTTGACTGAGTTTTTCATTTTTCCAATCCGGCCCCATGGTATTTAACACAAAAATAATAAAACTGTTAACAGATTCTTGCTGGATTAAAACAAACAAGCACAAACATTTTACTGCAGCAAGTGCAGGCCTTTGCTGGGCTGGGGGTGGGGGGAGGGGAGGAGAGTGTGGCAGCTGGGAGGGGTGGTGCCCACGGGCTTCGAATCTAGTTCCCGCACTTAACTTGGTTTCCCCATAAAGAAAGAAGTGCTGTGGTCCTGTCTCCTAAGGGGCCCGAGACTCACTAGTGACATCAGGTTAGGGGATTGTGACCAGCAATTTAAAGGATTGTCAGGTAAAATACAGGGCCTCTGTTAAATCTGAATTTCAGACAATGAAGGCATTGTTTTCAGTATAAATATATCCCCGGTGTTACACAGGGCTTAGACATACTAATAAAAAGTCTTTGTTGTTTATCTTAAAGTCAAATTTAACTGGGAGTCCCATATTTTTATGGCTAAATCTGGCAACCCTAAGTGGTGTAGAAGTGAAAGCCTCAGAAAGGGCCTCACAGTGTGGGAGTAGATGTCACTTCAGGTGTCTGTGTGGGTGTGCACAGGGTCACACCTGTACCGTGGACTGGGGTGTGGAAGCCTTTGTCCCGGGTGGCCATGTCAGTGTCAGAGAACCCCAGAGGTAACCGCGCCTGGTGTGATAATCTCTGTTGCCCCATGCTCTGCCCTACTCCACATTTTTCTTTTGGAGAACATTTCTTTCTTTAACATTTTTTTTTGACTTTGGCTGCACCAGGTCTTAGTTTGGGCATGTGGGATCTTTTTTTTTTTTTTTAAGCTGCGGCATGTGAACTCTTAGTTGCAGCATGCAGGATCGAGTTCCCTGATCAGGAATGGGAACCCTGGCCCCCCCCAGCATTGGAAGCTCGCCGTCTTAGCCATGGACCACCAAAGGAGCCCCATGGAGAGGATTTTTCTTGAAAGAACTCTAAGCTTTCAAACGTTTGCTGCAATAGTACTCCTAAAGGGGCCCCTGTTGATCAGACTCGCAGCTCTCTTTGGAAGTAAAGAGGACCGTTCCAGGCTCTGGGCTCACCCGGGAGCAGACGCCCCCAGGCGGGCCACGCGCAGGACCTCGAGGTGGCGGCCGGGGGCTGCGGTCTGCGCGAAGCGACTCTGCGCGTCAGGCGCCGGCCTGCGGTGACGCGCCTCCGGTCGGTCACCGCCCGCGCCCCCGGGGCGTACCCTCTGCTCACCCGGAAGCTGCGGCCCGGGCGAAAGAAGGCCTCGGGTGTCGGGCCCCGTCCGGGGAGCGTGGCCCGAGGGTGCAGAGCTGCGGGCACTCCAGGTGCTGCTCCGGGACGGTCCGCCCCAGGGCAGGGCGGCTGCGGCCGGGTTAGAAGCGAGCGAAGGGCCGCGGAGCCGAGAGGAGGCGCCCGGGCCGCCCCGCGCCGCCCCCCGCAGCCGCCGCCTTCCCCTGGCGCACCTGCTTCCCGCCCGGCCGCCCTCTCTTTTCGCTGCTGCTGGCGTTGTTCTCCGCTCTACGGATCGCCTCGGCGCGCGGAGCAGCCGGAAGAGGAAAGAGCCCACGAGGAAACCAGAGCTCCAGTCTAGACGGAAAACCTTCAGAATTCACTGCAATCTTCGCTGAGTTAAAGTGAAGCTTGCTGAATTTACTTTACCCTCGTTTGCTATTACTCAGAAGTGTAACCATGAACGTGGATTATTGAATCGTCACTTTCCACTTCCTTCACTTTGTCATCTCTCCTTTTGTCACGTAGCTGGTTTGAATAAATCC
>SJYR01000379.1:502866-538681 GCA_006410655.1 Kobus ellipsiprymnus | reverse complement strand
GGATGCCATGATCTTCGTTTTCTGAATGTTGAGCTTTAAGCCAACTTTTTCACTCTCCTCTTTCACTTTCATCAAGAGGCTTTTGAGTTCCTCTTCACTTTCTGCCATAAGGGTGGTGTCATCTGCATATCTGAGGTTATTGATATTTCTCCCAGCAATCTTGATTCCAGCTTGTGTTTCTTCCAGTCCAGCGTTTCTCATGATGTACTCTGCATATAAGTTAAATAAGTAAGGTGACAGTATACAGCCTTGACGTACTCCTTTTCCTATTTGGAACCAGTCTGTTGTTCCATGTCCATTTCTAACTGTTGCTTCCTGACCTGCATACAGGTTTCTCAAGAGGCAGGTCAGGTGGTCTGGTATTCCCATCTCTCTCAGAATTTTCCACATTTATTGTGATCCACACCGTCAAAGGCTTTGGCATAGTCAATAAAGCAAAAATAGATGTTTTTCTGGAACTCTCTTGCTTTTTCCATGATCCAGAGGGTGTTGGCAATTTGATCTCTGGTTCTTCTGCCTTTTCTAAAGCCAGCGTGAACATCAGGAAGTTCACGGTTCACGTATTGCTGAAACCTGGCTTGGAGAATTTTGAGCATTACTTTGCTAGTGTGTGAGATGAGTGCAATTGTGTGGTAGTTATCTTCAGTTACACTCCTACAAATGAAAGAAGATACTTTGATTGTAATACTGTTTGGGTTTAGTACTGCCTGATACCTGGAGAACATAGACCCCCAATAGCTCTGCCGTTGCAGCAAAGTGCGTCTTTTGGAACTGGCCTGCTTTCTCTTGGGTGTGTGTGTGTCTCTGCACCTGACTCCATATCCTGTTCTCTCTTCCTGGTTTGACTTTTGTTAAGTGTCCCGGTAACTCGAATGCTGATTCATGTTCCTCTGAAAGTGAGGGATGTGAATGTGAGTGAATGACGTGCCTTATTGTTTATTACTGTCAGACAGAAATAGACATATTTGGAAAGTGAAAAAAAATCCCTGAAAATGGCCACGGTGGCTAAGTTTTGCCTAGGCTGTTAGAAGAAGCCAGTTTTCCAGGACGAACCTGCTTTGGGGCTATAAATAGTCTACCTGGCTCTCAGGAACTTCTGTTTAATTATCTGTGATCCCTGAGACTGCAGAGAAAAATAAAGGACTTTTAAAATTTAAACAGGAATATTTTGAGTTCTTTGTCTATGGATGGATGTCAAAATTAATTCGCAAATGAGCTCTATTCCATTGCCTTAAAGGAAATTGAGCACATATACAAATTCTCAGAAATGCAAAAGAAACTGGCCAGAATGAATTCATTAAATTAATAGCTTGTATTCAAGCTAGCTTAAGCTCATTGGTTTGATTAACATGAACATGTCTTTGGACTCATTAATGTTAAATATAGTACTTCTGTTGTACCTGAGTTTCTGCTGTGCTGTTCTTAGTTGCGTCTGGCTCTTTGCGACCCCGTGGACTGTAGCCCACCAGGCTTCTCTGTCCATGGGGATTCTCCAGGCAATAATACTGGAGTGGGTTGCCAGGCCCTCCTCCAGGGTATCTTCCCAACCCAGGGATGGAACCCAGGTCTCCCATACTGCAGGCAGATTCTTTACCATCTGAAACACCAGGGAAGCCCAAGAATACTGAAATGGGTAGCCTATCCCTTCTCCAGGGGTATCTTCTCAACCCAGGAAGCAAACCAGGGTCTCCTGCATTGGAGGCAGATTCCTCACCATCTGAGACACCAAGGAAGCCCTGTACCTGGTTACTAGAGGTCAAATAAGACCTTATATCTGTTGCGAATTTGTCAGCAGGAAAAGTAATTTGATGTGATAAAACTCAAGAAAATTATATGTAAATGAGATAGTTTTTTGGGGTTAACTCTTTTGGAATAATCATGTTTTAGGAATGTCTACGCAAAAGTAGTCTCCCCAGATTTTGGCAACTTGCTAAATTAAGTCAAATAACAAAATTTCATTGACTATATGGATCACTTCAAAGAGGGCAAAATATTGGAACATTAATTGCTCGGCGGTTCTAAGTTTACTTACCTTTGCCATCTGATGAAAGGAAAACTAAGGATGTTTGGGTTTGTTAGACACATGTCTTATATCACATTGAGGAAAGAAATTGTACTATGCGTAAACATCTTTCAAGAAGTTAGGGGATGTGTTCACACATCCAATCAGGAAATGCTAGTATGACAGACAGTTCACAATTGCTTGCTTCTTGGTTTTTTCCTGGAGAGTAAGGTTTTTAAGGGCTAAAATGATAGTCTATGTAAATAAAGCTACTAAAATAATAAGAGAAACATTTCAGTATGCCAGGAAAGTAGGATGTGTAAGAAAGCATGAAGAATGAAACATACACTCAAAAAATATGTCTTTATTTATTTTGGGGCGCACTATATCTTCGGTACTGTGCACGGCTTTCTTCAGTTGTGGAGAGTGGGGCTACCCTCGAGCTGCGGTGCACGGGCTTCTCGATTTGGTAGCATCTCCTGTTGCAGAGAGCAGGCCCAGGGCGCACAGGCCTCAGAGATTGCTGCACGCAGGCTCAGCAGCTGTGACCCGGGCTCCAGGCCCAGTAGGCGTGGCACAGGTTTACTTGCCCTGCGGCGTGTGGGATCTTCCCAGATCAGGGGAGCCGGTGTCCCTTGCATTGCAAGGTGAATTCTTAACCACTGGGCCACCAAGGAAGCCCCAAACTACATTTTTCTCAAAGGAAAAGGGGTAATTTTATCCTAGAGCTAGTTGCTTCTGGAAGGAAGAATAAGGGCCATTTAATATGGACACAGAACGTTGTGAAAGGCTCGTAGAAAGAGGAGCCCTGCAAAAAGAGTTTCATGTATGGACAGGCTGGGGTTAGACGGAATTTAACTGGGTAAATTGATTTTGTTATTAGCAGTAGGCCTGTGCAGGACTAGATTTGGTTCAAAGTTTTCTTGGAATGCTGCTTTTGATAACAGATTTGTGGACTTGCCTTTAAGTGATCTGTATTTGCTTTTTAAATCTGTGTCACGTTGATTAACTCAATAAATATTCACAGTGACCCATGATTCTATTTGACCAAGTGTTTTGAAACTTTGATATTGTTTGACAAACTTCCTATTAAATTCTTTTTTTAATATAAATTTATTTCTTTTAATTGGAGGCTAATTACTTTACAATATTGTATTGGTTTTGCCATACATCAACGTGAATCCGCCACGGGTGTACACATGTTCCCCATCCTGAACCCCCCGCCCACCTCCCTCCCCTTACCATCCCTCTGGGTCATCCCAGTGCACCAGCCCCTAAATTCTAATTAAAGTTTCTTTTGATCTCCGGCTAACTTTGGAATGGTTCAGAGGGCCCCTAAGGCATGTCAGAGAGAAATATTAAACTAACTAGGATTGGTTTGTATGTTAAATTAAATGGGAAGCTTTGTAAAGGAGTGGCAAGCCTCCTCAGATTATACTGTATTGGTAAATGTATTAAGATAGACATTCTAGAAACTGTGTACATTTCTGAAATTCGAATATGTCCTGGTATAGTGTTACCAGTCATAATTCTAATTGTTATCTTAAAATATTGTATGTCACAGCAACTTGGTTAAGCTTCTTTGTCAAAAACAATGTAATCAAATCTTTCACCTTGTTGTTTTTTAAACAATTAAAATTACATATTTATTATTTATTTTGGCTGCTCTGGGTCTTCGTCTTGGTTGCTGCCTGAGGGCTCTCTCGCTAGTTGCCGCAAGTGGGGCTCCTCTCTTGCTGCGCTGTGCGGCTCCTCACTGCGGCGGCCTCTCGTGGCAGGGCACAGGCTCTGGGCACGGGCTCTGGGCATGCGGGCTTCGGTGGCTGCTGCACGTGCGCTCAGTAGTGTGGCTCATGGGCTCCAGAGCTCGGGCTCAGAAGTCGTGGTACACAGGCTTAGGTACCCCATGGCATGTGGGATCTTCCCGGACCGGGGATCAAACCGGTGTTCCCTGCATTGCAAGGCAGAGTCTTAACCACTGGACGGCCAGGGCAGCCCTGGACGATGTTTTCACTGGAGTTTAATTGCTTTACACTGTTCGTTAGTTTCTGCTAACAACAGTGTGAATCGGTCTGACCTTTCAGAGGCTCTCCGCCTTTTCATCGATTTAGATTTAACCTCTCAGACAGACAAAACTCCCTTGGAGATGTATTTCCTGTCTCAGTCAGCCCTGATATCCACTGCAAACTCCAGAAATTGAGAAAGGGCCCTCAGACTCCCTAGTCCAAACTCACTGACTGACCTTTAAGGTCTTTAACAACTGAGATGAGGATGTACGAAAGGAAAGGAGGGAAGGAGACCCAAAAGGGTCTTGAGAACTGAAATAATCTTTCCAAATGATTGCCACTGCTGTTGATCAGAGAGGCCTTCAGGATAAGACTTATCTGAGGTCCCCTAGTCAGCAAGAAGGAAGATAGCCACTGAGCCCCAGCGCTGGCTCCTACTTCAGCTGCAAACAAGTGGGGCACTGGAGTTGAGCTCACCTGGGAAAGGTACCCCCGAGACTGTGCCCACTTTGTAAACAGGGCACCGGAAGCGAGATTGCCTCTCCTCAATTCGAGGGGACAAAATCCCCTTCCGGAAGCAGCGATGCCCCTGAGGTGACCTCCTCTGCCCCTGCGGCTCTTTGAGGACTTCTACAACCTTCTGACTATCCAGCCCGACACTGGCCCTGGCTCCACGATGTCAGATCGACTGGGCCGAGCCCCAGGTAACTCTCTCCATAGCAGGTAAGGAAATCAATTTCTTAATTGATACGGAAGCCCCTCACACTGCTCTTCTCGAGCTTTTGGGTTCCTTGATTCCCTCGTCTATCACCGTTATCGGAGGAGAAAGCAAAACCCAACCTTCCAAACCTCTGACTTAGTATGCTCACTGGAGATCAGATCTTCTTGCATCCTTTCCTGTCTTTCCCAATTGTCCCACCCCACTCCTAGGCAGGGGCCTTATGACCAAATGAAGGACTCAGCTAATTCTCCAGCCACAAGCCTCCTTCCCTGGAATCTTAGGAGGCTTGTCCTCTGATGCTCAGCACTCCTCTCTCCCACTAGAAATAAATAGATTCCCTCATTCGTGTGGGACATCAACCCCCCAGGGAGGGCCTCTCACCTAACCTCCTGTCACTGTCACCATGGGGGACCTCTCTCACTGTCTCTGTTGCTCTTAACATCCTAAGAAAGTGGAAGAGCTAAGGGGTCTTAGAACTCAAAGACCCTTCGATAACAAATTTCTAGATGCTGGACTCCTTGGGTCCACCAGCTGCCCTTATAGCTCCCTATTCTACTCATCAAAAAGGCAGGCGGCACCTAGGGCCCAGCCCAGGATCCATCAAAAAGGCAGGCGGCACCTAGGGTCCAGCCCAGGATCCATCAAAAAGGCAGGCGGCACCTAGGGCCCAGCCCAGGATCCAGGCACAGTTAACGAGGAGGTGGTCCTTCTCCACTCTGCAGTCCCAAATCCCGGTACCATCCTCAGTTCAACGCCTCCTAACACTCAGGCCTTTACTGTCCTCCCTCTAAAAGATGCTTTCTTCACTATCCCTCTCTCTGGAGAGTTTCAGGACATATGAGCTTTGACATGGACGGACTCTGACACTCTCCACAGCTCACCTGGCCCTCCCTCCCTCGGGGATTTAGAGAGCACCCGCCTCTTTGGTCAGGCCCTAGCCTCTGATTCATCCACCCTGGTGCTTCCAGGCAGCATGCTTATTCAGGGTTGTTTTTTTTTTTTTGCAATCAACAGACTTTGTTTTTGGACACTTAAATTTACAGAAAAAATTGAGCACATCATAGAGATAGTACCAATATATTACCCCCTACCTCTGCACACATTGCCTCTATTAGTGACATTTTACTAATGGAAAATAGTAGTGTGGCGTATTTGTGACAATGAGCCAATATTAATGCATTATTATTAACGTGGGGCTTCCCTGGTGGCTCAGACGGTAAAGAATCTGCCTGCAATGCAGGAGACTCACATTTGCTCCCTGGGTCAGGAAGATCCCCTGGAAAAGGGAATGGCTACCCACTCCAGTATTCTTGACTGGGACATTCCATGGTCAGAAGAGCCTGGTGGGTTACAGTCCTGGGGTTGCAAAGAGTCGGACACAACTGAGCAAATTAGTACATATATCAGCTCAGTTCAGTTCAGTCGCTCAGTCGTGTCCAACTCTTTGCGACCCCATGAATCGCAGCACGCCAGGCCTCCCTGTCCATCACCAACTCCCGGAGTTCACTCAGACTCACGTCCATTGAGTTGGTGATGCCATCCAGCCATCTCATTCTCTGTCGTCTCCTTCTCCTCCTGCCCCCAGTCCCTCCCAGCAGCAGAGTCTTTTCCAATGAGTCAACTCACTGCATAAGGTGGCCAAAGTACTGGAGTTTCAGCTTTAGCATCCTTCCTTCCAAAGAAACCCCAGGGCTGATCTCCTTCAGAATGGACTGGTTGGATCTCCTTGCAGTCCATACCTATATTATTAAATTAAGCCCACACTCTATTCAGATTTCTTTCGTTTTTCCCCGATGTCCATTTTCCATTCCAGGACATCGTCTAAGACACTGCAGCTGATTGTGACGCCCCCTTAGGCTCCTCCTGGCTGTGATAGTTTCTCAGACTCTCCTTGTCTTCAAGGACCTTGACGTTTTGAGGAGTACAGGCGAGGCATTTTGTAGAATGTCCCTCAGTTTTCCTTTATAGTTGGAGGATAATTGCTTTACAATGTTGTGTTGGTTTCTGCCATACAACAGTGTGAATCAGCCATATGTGTATATACACATGCCCTCCCCCTTGAGCCCCCCCAGCCATCCGCTAGGTCGCCCCAGAGCGCTGGGCTGAGCTTCCCACTAGCTATCGATTTCACACATGCCTCACGTTCTTTATTACGGTAACTAAGGTTTGGGTTCTGGGAGGAAGAGCTCAGAGGGGAAGTGTCGTTTTCCTTAGGCTCTATCAACAGCATAGACGATCACCGTGCGTTGTAGCCACTGGCGCTGCCTTCATCACCCAGCTGGAGCACTGTTTGTCAGGTTTCTCCAGCGGGAAATGGCCTTCCTCCCTCCCTTTTCCATAGCGCTCTGCTTGGAAGGCAGTCACTATTCACAGCCTACCCTCAGGATGTGTCATCACGGTCTCCTCCTTTAGGTAAAAGTGTTCACGCAAATTATTTAGAATTCTTCATGGGAGATTTGTCCAGTTTATTGATTTGCACAGTCATTTATTAATGCCAATACAGACTCAAGGGTAGTGACTTTATACTTTGGGTCATAATTGAGTATTATTTGCTGTTCTTGTTCAAATTTCCCCAGCTCTGGCCATTGAGGACACTCTCAGCTGGCTCCTTTGCCACTCTGAAATACTTCCATAAATGTGTTGTTATTGTGGTCATTTGAGAAGGCACTAGAAGGCTTGTATGTATCCTACCTGGGTCGTAGGATCAGCCCTTGATCCAAGGAGCCCTAGTTGCCTCTACCAGATCACAAACTTAGAAACCAAAGTCTGGGCAATGGGCCTACTTGCTGCCGCCAGGTCGTGCTTGCTTAGGCCTCCTCAGCCGACAGGGACGAGAAATACGGGTGTGTACTAGCCTGTGTGTGGTGGGCTGAAGATGCTCCCCCACCTCCAAAAAAAAAAAGATATCTACCTTAAGTCCCTGGATCCTCTGAATGTACATTGTTTGGGAGAATGATCTTTGCAATTGTGATTAAGTTAAGGATCTTGCAAATGTGGAGATAACGCTGGATTATCTGGGTGGGCCCTAAATGCCCCAGCATATGTCCTTATAGAAGAGACACGGAGAGGGGAGACGCGCAGGGAGGGGAGATGCGCAGGGAGGGGAGACGCGCAGAGAAGAGAGGGAGACGCGCAGAGAAGAGAGACGCACAGAGAGGGGAGACGCGCAGAGAGGGGAGACGCGCAGAGAGGGGAGACGCGCAGAGAGGGGAGACGCGCAGAGAAGAGAGACGCACAGAGAGGGGAGATGTGCAGAGAGGGGAGACGCGCAGAGAGGGGAGACGCGCAGAGAGGGGAGACGCGCAGAGAAGAGAGACACACAGAGAGGAGGAGGTGATGTGATCCTGGAGGTGAGACTGGGGTGAGGCAGGCACAAGCCAAGGAGTGCCTGAAGCCACCAGAACCTGGAAGAAGCAGGGACAGACTGTCCCCTGGAGCCTCCAGAAAGAGGCAGTCCTGCTGACGCACTGACCTTGGCCTTCCGGCCCCCGGCATTTTGCTGGCTTTAAGCAGCCGGGGCGTTGTGGTAGCTGCACAGCCACAGCAATCCCGATCCCTGTGCATACACATAGGCGCATATTCCTATCATTTGTGTCTACATTAAGTTAAACATGAGTTCTTACTGATATTTCCAAAGCTAATCCATTACATGGGTCATTCTCGCCTCCTACCCTTGCTGATTTGTAAATTCCCACTTCCTCGGAGAGAAACCTGGCTCCCACATTGTCATCAATTCATTAAACTGTTCAAATCCTCTATGCATGTAGAGTAAATCTTCCCTGGTAGCGCAGTCGGTAAAGAATCCGCCTGCAATGCAGGAGCCCTGGGTTCAATCCCTGGGTTGGGAAGATCCCCTGGAGGAGGAAATGGCAACCCACTCCAGTATTCTTGCCTGGGAAATCCCATGGACAGAGGAGCCTGGCAGCCTATAGTTCATGGAGCCACAAAGGTCGGAGACGACTGAGCGACTAAACCGCCACCGTGCACGTAGAGCCGCGTCACGATTCCCATTCTTCCGAAGGAAACAGTTTTGCCAACCACAGAATGCTGCCACGTGCGGTTTCTTTCGCCCTTCACCTTGCAGCCTCTTCCCTTCAAAAGTTAAATCAGCAAATTCCCCCTGCCCCGATTCCTTCAGTGAGGTTGTTTCACATATTTGGAATACAGTCAGAGTCTCTTGATTCTGCACTGGAGTCTGCATTTTTTGTGTGATATATCCTGATCTCTCGGGATAATTTTTTTAAAAACTAACATTTAAATTTTTAAAAAAAAATTTGCATACATTACAATTCACTCTTTGTTTGGTAAGATTCTGTCAGTTTTGACAAATACCCGATGTCACAATGCACCATTGCAGCACCATGAGAATAGCCTCGTTGCTCTAAAAATCCCCTGTATTCGCCCTCCCCAAACCCCTGGAAATCACTCATCATTTTGCTGCTCTCTCTCTAGTTTTGCCTTTTCCAGAATGTCATATATTTGGAATCCCACAGTATATAACCGTTTTAGACTGGATTCTTTCACATAGCAATATGCATTTAAGATTTCTCTATTCCTTGTTGTGGCTAAGTAATTTATTTCTTTAAAAAAAGTTTTAATTGAAGGATAATTGCTTTACAGTGCCATGTTAGTTTCTGCTCACAACCACGTGGATCAGCCATAGGTATACATGTACCCCTCCCTCGTGAGCCTCCCTCCCACCCGCCATCCCGCCCCTCCAGGTCCTCACAGAGCCCTGAGTTGAGCTTCCTGCGCTATGCAGCAGCTCTCCACTAGCTGGCTGTTTTACGAATGGCTGTGTATATACGTCCATGCTTCTCTCTCAGTTGTCCCATCCTCTCCTTCCCCCGCTGTCCACAGTGTCGAGTCCTGCCCCAAGGCCACAGAAGTGGAGCCCAGAGCCAAGGTCACCTCCGCAGCTGACTGAGCCGCTCTGGAACCGTTGCCAAAAGCCTCCTGATCATCTCTAGCAGGCTCCCTGACTCCAAATCAGGCAAAGACGCCCGCTCCAGTTAAGACCCTATAGCACCCTAACCAATCATCTAATGCTAACCTTCCGGCAGAAATTTTCTTTGTCTTGAGACGGTAAAGACTGGCTGTTAACTCACAGTAACAGTCGACTCTCTCTGGTCTGCAAGGAGGTTGGCCCGCAGTGCTCACATTATCTCTGCCCTTTGTTCTTATAAACTCACTCCCTTCTAAAATGCTCTCTGTCTAGAAATTCTTCACTGACCCGCATGCAGACTGCCTCAACACACAGGCCCATTCTCTGGGTCTGCATCTCTCCTCCTGCCCTGCCAGTAGTTCATCAGAACCATTTTTCTAGATTCCAAATATATACACTGCTGCTGCTGCTAAGTCGCTTCAGTCGTGTCCGACTCTGTGCGACCTCATAGACGGCAGCCCACCGTCCCTGGGATTCTCCAGGCAAGAACGCTGGAGGGGTTGCCATTTCCATCTCCACTAATGGACAATATTTGTTTTTCTCTTTCTGACTTACTTCACCCTATATGACAGACTCTAGGTTCATCTGCCTCACTACAACTGACTCAAATTTGTTCTTTTCTGTGGCTGAGTAATATTCCATTGTATATATATATATACACACACCATATCTTCATTATCCATTTATCTGTCAATGAGCAGCTATGTTGCTTCCATCTCCTGACTATCGTAAATAGTGCTGCAGTGAACATCGGGGCACATTTGTTTTTGTGAATGACCATTTTTCTCAGGGTATGTGCCCAGAAGTGGGATTGCTGGGCCATGTGGTAGTTTAACTCCTAGTTTCTTAAGGAACACTCTTCTCCACAGTGGCTGTATCCATTTACATTCCCACCAACAGTGCGAGAGGGTTCCCTTGTCTCTGCATCCTCTCCAGCACTTACTGTTTGTAGACTTTTTTCTGATGATGGCCACTCTGACCCACATGAGGTGATATCTCATTTTAGTTTTGATTTGCATTTCTCCAATAATGAGCATTGTTATGCATCTTTTCATGTGTTTGTGGGCCAACTGTATGTCTTCTTTGGAGAAATGTCTATGTAGGTCTTCTGCCCATTTTTCGATTGGGTTGTTTGTTTTTCTGACATTGAGCTGCTTGTATATTTTAGATGTTAATCCTTTGTTGGTTTCTCCCTTTGCAATTATTTCCTCCCATTCAGAGGGTTGTCTTTTCACCTTGTCTTTAGTTTTCTTTGCAAAAGCTTCTAAGTTTAATTAGGTCCCACTCGGTCATCTTTGTTTCTATTTCTGTTACTCTGGGAGGTGGGTCAAAGCTCTTGCTGTGATTTATGTCAGAGTGTTCTGCCTGTGTTTGCCTTTAAGAGTTTTCTAGTTTCTGGCCTTATGTTTAGGCCTTTGACCCGTCTTGAGTTTATTTTTGCGTGCAGTGCTGGGAGTGTTCTAACTTCATCCTCACACATCTTATGTGCTGCGCTGACGGCCTCCTCTGTCGCCCAGACCACCCTTACCGACACCACCTCTTCCACTCAGCTCTGCAGGGCTGCCGAGTTTCTCCTTCCAGAGCACAGACTAACCAGGCCCCAGTCAAACCTCTAGAATTTCTCTTGTCCCCAGGACAGCAAGCAGTCACTATTCAACACAAAGAGCCTATAGCCTCTCTCCTGCATCATAAGGAAAAGGAATTAAGGGCAGTTCTGGGCCTCACTGGTTCCTTTCACATCTGGATACCCCATTGTGGCCTGATAAAGGGACCTCTTTCGGAGGCCCTCCAGGGACTTGAATATGAACCCCTGGAGGGGAACTCTTCTCTCCCTTCAGCCTTTTCCTCCCTCCAGACAGCCCTCACCTCCGCTCCGGCCCTGGGCCTCCCAGACTCGGAGAAGCCCTTCTTACAATACAACTGTGAGAAGAGGGATCACCCTGGGAGTCTCAGGACAAAAATATCACCCAGGTTTCACCCCTCAAATTACCCAACAGGTGTCTCAAGCTCTAGACATTAAGAGGGCTTCCCAGGAGGCATAGTGGTAAAGAACCCCTGCCAACGCAGGAGACATAAGAGACACGGGTTCGATCCCTAGGTCGGGAAGATCCCCTGGAGGAAGAAATGGCAACCTCTCTGGTATTCTTGCCTGGAGAATCCCACGGACAGAGGAGCCTGGCGGGCTGCAGTCTGTGGAGTCGCAGAGTTGGACGTGACTGAGCGACTAAGCACGACACCAACATCCTCCCTGGACGAACGACCATTCCGCGGGCCTTCTGTGTGTCCTCTGTCACACGCACCGCCTGCCGCCTGGCCCCGCCTGTCGATGGCCCGAGGTGCTTTCCCTAGCAGGTGAAAGCAGCACCTGGCCCACATACATCGGCTTTCTTTCCCCAAAGGCTTGATTTTTGGTAATAGCTTCTCACCTGGGAAAATAACACTCCAGCCTTCCCATAGTTTCTGCCTGCTTACACCCGTTGGCGGGACTTGCTCCAGCTGTCGTCTGCCTCCTGCTAGAAGGCTCAGGTACAGGCTTCCTCTTGAACGTGACTCTTACAGCCTGCATACCCTCCTTCTGGACCTTGGCATATCCCTGTACACCCCCTACCTGGATCCAAACCCGCACCGTCGTACCCCTGTGACCCCACTGCACCCCCGCAGCAGGCCTGGGGCTCTCGCCCGGCTTTGCAGATACTGGACTAAACAAGAACCTCTGTCGGTCCCGGTAACTGAGGCCGCAGCTCTGGCTTCAGGGGCTGGCGCTGCAGCCATCATGCACTCAGCCATAACTGCCAGACTCTGCTCCTCCACTCGGGCCCCTGTCTTTTTCTTTTTTAAAATCTTTCTTCATTTATTTGGCCGTGTCGGATCTTAGTTGCAGCACGGGGACCTCCGTTGCCATGCGGCATCTTTCCTGGTGGGGCGCAGACCTCTAGCTGCCGAGCACAGACTCTTGAGTACAAACTCAGTAGTTGTGGAGCGTGGGCTTAGCTGCCCCTCGGCCTGTGGGATCTCAGTTCCCCAGCCAGGG
This sequence comes from Kobus ellipsiprymnus, assembly GCA_006410655.1. Lineage (NCBI taxonomy): Eukaryota > Metazoa > Chordata > Mammalia > Artiodactyla > Bovidae > Kobus > Kobus ellipsiprymnus. The sequence goes on along the minus strand of SJYR01000379.1, from coordinate 525,976 downwards.
ATCGAACGCGCATTCCCTGCCTTGCAAGGAGGCGTCTTAACCACTGGACCACCATATAAGTGCCCCGGCTCCTGTCTTACCAGGTTTCTCCTCTCTTTTCTTAAAAAAACCATCTCACTGCCTTTACCAAACCTTTCTTCCCTGTCAAGGGTCTTCATTCACCTCCAAGAGAACCCACCTGGCCTTCCAAGGAAAATAGCTCTATTCCCAGCTCAGTGGGGAGAAGTTATGGAAAAGCAGACCTCAGCCTCAGTTCCCCAAGAATGGGTCAGTTGAGTCGCGTGTAACACTGGGGTACACGCGTGCTCAGCTGCCTCAGTCGTGTCTGACTCTGGCCCCACGGACGGCAGCCCGCCAGGCTCCTCTGCCTGTGGGATTTTCCCAGCGAGAATACTGAAGTGGGTTGCCATTTCCTCCTCCAGGGGATCTTCCTGACCAGGGATTGAACCCAGGTCTCCAGAATCTCTAAAGCTGTAGGTGGATTCTTTACCACTGAGCCATCAGGGAAGCGTGCGTAACACTGAAGAATAAGTTACTATTCAGAGGGGGAAATGTAAACTCACCTAACGCTGTTCAAAATAGAGTAACATCTGTCAAGGGCCACTATCAAGTCTCATTCAGACACCCAAGGACTGGAAAATTACTGAAGACAAGAGGTTACAGATTCCCAGAAAACCCACATCTTACAGACAGCAGCCCGTCCGGATGCTGCTGGAGACCAGAATAGACGTGAGCGCTTCCCCTTTCCTGCATTTTGCCCCTTAAACTCCATAAAAGACTCCATCCCTCGTCTCCAAGACCAGAGCCATTCTATGCGTCTGCCCCTTTCCTCCCTGGAAAAGTGAATAAAAACTTTCTTTTCTTCTCTTGTCAACACTTCTGTGAGTTCTTTCACAACCCACATTGGTTCACCCAACAGTTAAAATGGTGCATGAGGCCTTCTGGTCCACTGGTTAAGAATCTACCTGCCAGTCACATCGAGCAGCTTCAGCTACATGCAACAAATTCTGATAAATTCTGTTTTCATTTTTATTGTTACAAATATTTTCAAATCTTCCTTGTTATGGCTCCTTAGATAGACCTATCATTTAAAAGCGGACATTTAAATTCCAAATACATGGGGTTTTTAAAGTATCTTTGGTAGTAACTTCTCATTTTGATATTAATTTCTCATTTAAGTGCTTTCTTTCTGCAATCATCCTCTCTGTTTTTTCAGTCTTATGACTTTATTGAGGCTTTCAATGGCCAAGTTAAAGTTCTCTCTTGGTAAACTTCACATTGCCCTTGAAAATAAGTGAGTTATTTTTGAATATCTTTTGATGTTAATTTCTAACATAATGCTACAGTGATAAGAGAAGAGACTGTATGATTTCAGATGAGATCGGGTGTGTGCAGGGTGGTATGGTTGTAGACAGACTGTATGATTTCAATGCCTTTGGGCAGTGAAATTCCTGCACCGTTGCTTTTTCTGTACCTGGATATGTTCTGATGTCTCCTAGTTTATAGTCTATGGGAACCTGAATAGAATTGTTACCCTACTGTTGTGTGAAAATTGTATAAATCTTACTTATGTTGATTTGGTTCATAGTGCTTTTCAGATCTACTCTAGCCTTCTACTTCTCTGTCTATTCATTGTTTCTTTTTGAGAGTTTGATTTTGAAAGTATTAGTTGCTCAGTTGTGTCCAGCTCTTTATGACCCTGTTGGCTCTAGCCCGCCAGGCTCCTCTGTCCATGGAATTCTCCGGGCAAGAATACCGGAGTGGACAGCCATTCTCTTCTCCAGGGCATCTTCCCAACCCAGAGATCGCAGCCGGGTCTCCTGCACTACAGGCGGATTCTTTACCATCTGAACCACCAGGGAAACCCTCTAATTACACTGAACTGGTTCACAGTGCTTTTCAGACCTACTCTATCTTTCTACTTTTCTATCAACTGATTCTATTCATTTTTGAGAGCTTGATATTGAAACTCCAATTAAAATCTTAATTTACCTACTTAAAAGAGTAATTGTACCAGAGAACCCGCCTGCCGATGCAGGGGACACGTGTTAGCTTCCTGGTCTGGGAGGATCCCACCTGCTCCCAGGCAACTAAGCCTGTGAGCCACAACCACCGAGCCTGTGCGCTAGGGCTCGCGAGCCGCAGCTCCTGGGGCCAGCGCCCCGAGAGCCTGTGCCCCGCCACAGAGAGGAACCGCTGCAGGGAGAGGCCTGCACCCCGGCTAGAGAGGAGCCGCGCTCGCCGCAACAGAGGAAGCCCTCAAGCCGTGACGCCGAAACAGCACCGCCAAAAACAAATACATAAAAATTTAAAAATCAGCTCCTTATTAAAGATGGTGAAAGATAGGTGTGTTTTGACACAATAAAATAATTTTTAAAAGTGAATTGATAATAAAGTTTCGTATATTTTAGAAAATATCTATTTGTTTGGCTGAGCCGGGTCTTAGCTGTGGCACATGGGAGCAGTCTCTGTTGCGGCAGGTATCTAGTTCCCTGAGCAGGGATAGAACCCGTATGGTGCATGAGGCCTTCTGGTCCACTGGTTAAGAATCTACCTGCCAGTCACATCGAGCAGCTTCAGCTACATGCAACAAATTCTGATAAATTCTGTTTTCATTTTTATTGTTACAAATATTTTCAAATCTTCCTTGTTATGGCTCCTTAGATAGACCTATCATTTAAAAGCGGACATTTAAATTCCAAATACATGGGGTTTTTAAAGTATCTTTGGTAGTAACTTCTCATTTTGATATTAATTTCTCATTTAAGTGCTTTCTTTCTGCAATCATCCTCTCTGTTTTTTCAGTCTTATGACTTTATTGAGGCTTTCAATGGCCAAGTTAAAGTTCTCTCTTGGTAAACTTCACATTGCCCTTGAAAATAAGTGAGTTATTTTTGAATATCTTTTGATGTTAATTTCTAACATAATGCTACAGTGATAAGAGAAGAGACTGTATGATTTCAGATGAGATCGGGTGTGTGCAGGGTGGTATGGTTGTAGACAGACTGTATGATTTCAATGCCTTTGGGCAGTGAAATTCCTGCACCGTTGCTTTTTCTGTACCTGGATATGTTCTGATGTCTCCTAGTTTATAGTCTATGGGAACCTGAATAGAATTGTTACCCTACTGTTGTGTGAAAATTGTATAAATCTTACTTATGTTGATTTGGTTCATAGTGCTTTTCAGATCTACTCTAGCCTTCTACTTCTCTGTCTATTCATTGTTTCTTTTTGAGAGTTTGATTTTGAAAGTATTAGTTGCTCAGTTGTGTCCAGCTCTTTATGACCCTGTTGGCTCTAGCCCGCCAGGCTCCTCTGTCCATGGAATTCTCCGGGCAAGAATACCGGAGTGGACAGCCATTCTCTTCTCCAGGGCATCTTCCCAACCCAGAGATCGCAGCCGGGTCTCCTGCACTACAGGCGGATTCTTTACCATCTGAACCACCAGGGAAACCCTCTAATTACACTGAACTGGTTCACAGTGCTTTTCAGACCTACTCTATCTTTCTACTTTTCTATCAACTGATTCTATTCATTTTTGAGAGCTTGATATTGAAACTCCAATTAAAATCTTAATTTACCTACTTAAAAGAGTAATTGTACCAGAGAACCCGCCTGCCGATGCAGGGGACACGTGTTAGCTTCCTGGTCTGGGAGGATCCCACCTGCTCCCAGGCAACTAAGCCTGTGAGCCACAACCACCGAGCCTGTGCGCTAGGGCTCGCGAGCCGCAGCTCCTGGGGCCAGCGCCCCGAGAGCCTGTGCCCCGCCACAGAGAGGAACCGCTGCAGGGAGAGGCCTGCACCCCGGCTAGAGAGGAGCCGCGCTCGCCGCAACAGAGGAAGCCCTCAAGCCGTGACGCCGAAACAGCACCGCCAAAAACAAATACATAAAAATTTAAAAATCAGCTCCTTATTAAAGATGGTGAAAGATAGGTGTGTTTTGACACAATAAAATAATTTTTAAAAGTGAATTGATAATAAAGTTTCGTATATTTTAGAAAATATCTATTTGTTTGGCTGAGCCGGGTCTTAGCTGTGGCACATGGGAGCAGTCTCTGTTGCGGCAGGTATCTAGTTCCCTGAGCAGGGATAGAACCCGGGCCCCTCCCTGGGGACTGCAGAATCTTAGCGAGCAGTCCACAGGCGATGGTCATAACCTTTCATTTTTTTTTTTTTTTTACAAAGAAGGGAAGGCTAACACGTACTAGGCCAACACATGAATGAACCTGGAGGACTTTAAACCAAGTGAAATAAACCATCACTAAAGAACAAATACCGGTTGGTTCCACTTGCATAGAATACTCAATTCATGGAGATAGAAAAGAGAAGTGGGGTTGGCAGGGGCTGAGGGAGGGAGCGTGGGGAGTCAGTATGGAGACAGAGTTTCAGTTTTGCAAGAGAGGAGTTTTGGAGGGGATGATGGTGGTGGTTGCCCAAAAATGTGTATTAGTTAATGCTGCTCAACTGTACACTTAAAAATGATTGAAATGGAAATTTTGTGTTGTATATAATTTACCACAGTTTGTTTTAAAAAGAAAGAAATCACAGCTATAAGTAATTTCTCTTTAATGACAGATTAAAAAAAAACAACCTAAACAAAAGTGCACTCTTCCTACTGACAGCAGTGATGGGGTGGTGTGGTCCGCTGTGAGCACAGGATCCGCGTGGCCTGCCCAGTCGCGTGGCCTTTGCTCCATCCTAGAGTTGACCCTAGGCGCCAGGGAAACACCCATGGGCTAATTAATGGACCTGCCGTTAGAAGGGATCCCTGGTCGGGGAAACTCGGGAAACTCTACCAAGTTGCGGAGGAAGTTTCTCAGGCTGTCATCCAACTTCCCACCTTTAATTTCTTTTGTTTGATAGAGAATGACTAAGAAAGCTAGTGACTCAGAAGCCCTGGAGAGGCTGTCTGCCGAGCTGGACGGATCAAGGGAGTGAGATGGGTCGGTGGAAAAAGAATTCAAGAGAGGAAAGAGAAGAAGCAGACTGAAGACTCAAAGGCCAGACCAAAAACAGACGATGGAAGATCCTGGCCTGGTTCCGCAGGCATCGAGACCCCCAGGGTGCTGCTGCTCCTCCGGCAGGAAGCTCTGAAGGTACCCGGGTCACTCTTACCTTTTCCATCCGGCAGAAAGGCATGTCTGTCTCTTCCTTCTTTGGGCGCTCATTCCTTTGTTCCCCATCCATCCCTTCCTTCAGTGTTTATTGCTTGAGGCTGTCACACTGAGGGTTTGGGGGGATCCGGCAGAGTGATGAGACCCCTCCTTGCCAAGCCTGGAGGACTGCACCTGGGGTGGGATGGAGCAGAGCCCTGGGCCAGGGGCAGGGCGGGGGGACTCGCGCTCACACGGAGGGCAGGAATGGTGCCCACCAGAGTCCGTCAGCCAAGAGGCCTCCCTCTCGTGAGACGCGCCTCACCGTGGATTTCACGTGAAGCTTGTTTCAAAGCTGGGCAACAGAGGTTCCGAGAGGCTCAGTCACTTGCCCAGCAAGCGAGGGGGTCAGTGTTCCAATCCAGACCACCAGAACTGGGCACGCGGCTGTGCCCCCGGCTCTGGGGCGCGGGAGTGAGAGAAGAGGAGCAGGGGGAGGTGTGGGGCTGGCTGTGTCTGCTTTGTGGGGGACCCACGCGGGTGTCCCAGAGCCCCGCTCGGGTCTGCGTCCAGGGAAGCTCGCTGGATGGCTTTGAGTGGGGGAGTGGGGCTGGACTGCCCTATTAATTAAGGCTCTGGTCTTGGGGGGCGTTTGGGGAAAGGCTGGGGTTATTTTGGAGGAGCTGGTGCTTTTATAAGCTAGAGAGAATTTCACTAGCCTGGTGACGTTGGGGCACTTTTGCCAGGATGGTCACTGAGCCAGGGTCTTTTCCCTTCCTTTCCCAACTGCGGTGGCCCATGTGTGGCTGGTGGGAAAACCGGGAGATGGTCAGGCGGTCCGGGGCAGCTGAACTGCCCTCAGGTTCCCAGCCAGCGGAGGGCATGGTGGGCACTGGCTGGGCCCGTCTGCCTTCACCCACTCGCTTGGGCGTGTGTGGAGACAGCAGGGGACACCACCCCATGTCTGACCTTCGTTGGCCTCACCCGTCTCTGCCAGTATTCCTGCTGACAGATAGCATCAACACAGCCGCGTTCGTCGGAAGCCTGAGGGACCTCAGGACTTTGTAATGGTGGTTGGTCTTTTGGGGGAGGGGGATTGGTGCTCCCACCCAGAGGGGAGCCAGGGTGGCATGGGATCAACAGGGGTTTCCTCTCTGAGGTTTGGAAGGGGGTGCGTGCGAGCTCCAGGAGAGGGCTGTCCCATGGAGACAGTGTGAACCACACACGGGAAGCTTTAATAGTCGCAGGAGCAAATAAAAACAGAAATAGGTGAAATTATTTTACAGATTTATTAGGCTAAAGTAGTACTTCAGCATGCTTCAACATTCAATCAGCATTATCACTATTAAGAAGTTTTAGCGATTTCCCTGGTGTCCAGGGGTTAAGACTCTGCCCTTTCCCATGCAGTGCGCCTGGGTTCCGTCTGGGGCTGGGGAACTGAGATCCCATATACTGCGAGGCACGGCCATTCAAACAAACAAACAGAAGCTCGTGCGGTATCTCACATTCCTTCTTTCCTACCCGGGCTGTGGAAACTGATGTGGGTTTCGCGCGGAGAGCACAGCCCAGCTGGGACAGTGCAAGTGCCCAGTGGCCACGTGCGGCTCGTGGCTGCTCACTGGACGAGGCCTCTCTGGAAAGAAGGGCGGTGATGCCGGGGTGGCTAACATCACAGAGACTCCAGGGGCTAGATTTCCTGTTTTCAAATCTAAGCTAATTCATTATGATGAAGGAGCTAAGCGGGCGAAGGAGTGGGACGAATTGAGAGAGCAGCATTAGCATAAACATACTACCATGCGTGTAAAATAGACCGCTGGTGGGAAGCTGCTGTAGGGCAGGGAGCCCGGCCTGGCGCTCCATGATGACCTAGACGGGTGGGATGGGGGCGTGGGCAGGAGCTCGAGAAGCAGAGGATATACATGTAGTTATGACCGATTCACGTTGTTTTAGGGCAAAACCTAACACAACAGTGTAAAGCAATCGTCCTCCAATAAAAAGTTAATTAATAATAATAATAAAAAGCTATTTACTAGGAGTATGTAGGGACTCTTCACCCCTGCCAATGTAGTCAAATATAATTGGAGGCTGTCCTGATCCAATAGGGCCCGGTTCAAAGTTTTTCATTATTACGACGTACACTCACCTGCTTTCACTGAGAGACCCAACAAAACAGTGGTTTAAGCAAGATAAAATTTACATTTCTCTCAGGGCTTGCCAGGCGGCTCAGTGATAAAAGGATCTGCCTGTCAATGCAAGAGACTCAGATACTGGTTTGATTACTGGGTCAGGAAGATCCCTTGGAGGAGGACTGGCAATCCACTCCAGTATTCTTGACTGGAGAATCCCATGGATAGAGGAGTCTGGCAGTCTACAGCCTGCAGGGTCACAAAGAGCTGGACACGACTGAAGCGACTTAGCACACACACGCCCAGTGCTCCACAGGGCTCAGTTCAGCTCAGTTCAGTCGCTCCGTCTTGTCTGACTCTTTGCGACCCCAAGGACTGCAGCCCACCAGGCTTCCCTGTCCATCACCAACTCCTGGAGCTTACTCAAACTCATGTGCATATAGTCGGTGATGCCATCCAACCATCTCATCCTCTGTCATCCCCTTCTCCTCCTGCCTTCAATCTTTCCCAGCATCAGGGGCTTTTCCAAAGAGTCAGTTTTTCATATCAGGTGGCCAGAGTAGCAGAGTTTCAGCTTCAGCATCAGTCCTTCCAATGAATATTCAGGACTGATCTCCTTGAGGATGGACTGGTTGGATCTCCTTGCAGTCCAAGGGACTCTCAGGAGTCTTCTCCAACACCATAGTTCAAAAGCATCAATTCTTCGGCGCTCAGCTTTCTTTATGGTCCAACTCTCACATCCGTACATGACCACTGGAAAAACCATAGCTTTGACTAGAAAGACCTTTGTCGGCAAAGCACTGTCTCTGCTTTTCAATGTGCTGTCTAGGTTGGCCACAGCTCAGGGACCTAGAGCTCAGGGACCCAGACTTTTACCCTGTAGTCTGCTGCAAACTGCTACCAGGTGGGGCTCCTGTCTCGTAGCTCAGGGTGGCTGCCCTGCTCCTGTTTTCGCATGCGCATCCAGTGGTCAGGAAGGAGGACTGGGGAAGGGAAGAACATGCCTTTGCCCTTGACAATGGAAAGGCCCAAGACCCTACTTGAAATACAGCTCCCTTCCTACTTGGAAATTCAGAAGTTAAAGTGAATGCCCTTTCAGGTTAAAGTCCCTGAGAACAGATGCTGAAGCGTTCAGGTGCCTTTGAATCGCCCTCCTCCCACCACTACTCGTTTTGTCTCCGAGTCCTTACCAGAAGCTGCCTCCCGTGGCTGCAGGCTGGGCTGTAGGGCTGAGGACCTTTGGGATCCAAAGCGGATTTCTGCCCTTCTGGTCTCTCCCTGCCTGGAGGGGTCCTTGGACCATCCCTTCCCTACCTGACACCCACAGTGTTTAGGAAATAAGGTCATCCCTAGCCCCTAAGTGCTTTGTCCTGGAACTTCGAGGTGTCATCCTTTTCCCTTCCAGCATTTCCAAAGCCTCTTCATTTCATTTTTTTCTCTAAGCTGGTTCTTGGCGTCTTTGTGCTTACTGAGGGTGAGCTGAGAGGCAGCGTGCCCGCCACCTTCATCATGAGCTGCTGCCCCGACCCTGCGTACTGAGACACTGAGGCCTTTGAGGCCGTCAGCTGCTGGGCCATCCAGTTGCTCCTGGGCCCTGGGTGGCTACCCGCCGGGGGATGCTTCCCCTGGGCCGTGTCAAAGCCTCTCTGGCCCTCTGGGTCCCCAGCCCAGGATGTGGCACCCATGGGCCCCAGCAGGACAGTGGGTGACCCTTCTTGTCCATACCGCCCAGGCTGGCCCCATGCCGGTGAGCGGTCCTGCCCCTCTCCCTGTTATCTGAGGGCTTCCCAGCCTGTGCCCCCATTACACAACCCTTAGTCCTGGAAAGAGCCACCCCCTGGGCCACATAACGGGTCTGGGTGCCTGCTTGGGTGAAGTGGTCTCTGCGAACAGCCCAGGGTGGCCGGGTCACAGGTGGTACTGGGGCTTCCGAGAATGGGGTGCTGTATAGGGAGGGACAGGCAGGGCAGTGGGCAGAGGTGAGAATGGAGATGAGGGGACCACGAGGAGGCCAGCCCGTGTCCAAGGGCTTGAGCGGCACCAGCCCCGGGGCGGTGGCGGTGGGGGGCTCTCCTGTCCATCCACCTGTCCATCGCTGGGCTGGCCTGATGTGGCCAAGGCCACTCTCTTTCTCTGAACTTTTGGGGAGAAGACCAAGCACCTCGTCTCGGAGGCCCACACTCCCCTGGCGGACTTGGTGCCGTGCACCGTCAGCACCATCGAGGGCCAGAGCCAGGACGCCCTCGCTTCCGGGGTCAGAAGCCTGTGCCAGGTGAGGTACCCCCAACTCCAGCCCTTGCGGGGGCCTCTGCTGCTCCCAGGGGTGTGACCAGAGGGTGCCTCTGTCTTCTGGGCTCTCTCCAGCCCAGGGCAATGACGGGGATACAGCAAAGCCCAGGCACAGCTAGCTTGGAGTCGCCTGCATCCAGCCTCCGCCCTGCCCGGGCCTGGGCCTTGGTCTGCAGTGGGAGAAGGATGGCTCAGCTTCCCGTTGGCCAGAGACGGGCCCCGTGCGGCTGAGGGGGCTGGGGCTGGCCTTGCCCCACTCAGGAGGCCCGGCTCCACCCTCACAGAGGGCACCTGCCTGGCAGGGTCCACGTTTGCAGTCCTCTGTCCATGGGCAGACCTGCTCTTGGCTCTGTCTATCTGTGGAGCCCCCTGTCCTGCCAGGCCAGTGGAGGCCTGACGCCCTGCCCCCTGCCCCGATCCCGCTCTGCCCCACGTGCCTCCCAGGCAGGTGAAGCCCCTCCACGGTGTTCCCAGGTCTCCATGCCTCCCCTAAACACTGGCTGCCTCCAGGGTAGGGCCTCGCCCAGAGTCCAGGGGTCCCAGGACATGCCAAGGGCTGGGCCCAGGAGCTAAAGCCTTGAGAGGGCACGGTGGCCTCCCGGATGTGGAAACCACGGGGTCCAGGGCCTTCTGAGGTGGTCGCCATTGGATTTTCAGATATGAGCACCTGGCTCAGCGAGACACGGAGAGATCCAGAGCTGGAGTGGCCTGGAGAGGTCACCTCGAGGGGCACCAAGGCCAACGAGAACACTGCCGGGGCCTCGCCCCAAGCTGTGGCAGACATTGCTAATCGAGCCCCACGTTCTGCTGCTCTGGGGGCAGATGGAGCCCCAGTGTCTGCTCAGAGCTCCCGGCAGTCCCACCCAATCGGCAGGACTTGGCTCTGAGTTTTACAGACGATGCTGACGAGGCTGCGTCGTGCGGATGGGGTGTTGGAGGTCCCCTGGCTGCACATCTGGTCTGGCGTTCCCCTGAGAAGTGAGCGGCCAGGGCTCACCGCAGGGTGGGGTCTAGCTGTGACCCCTGCCACAGGTGTCTGGAGCTGAGCCTAGCCGGGGAAGCCTCCCTGAGACCTCGTGCCATGCTGTGGTTTGCTGGGGGCCCAGAGGAGAGTGAGGGACTCCAGGCAGACTCGGGAGGGCTCTGGGGAGGACGCGGTGTCAAGGGTTGCAGATGGACTCTGGGAGGCTTCCCGGAGTCGGCAGGAGAAGGTAGACCGAACTTGGGGGCAGACAGTGGGCAAGCCTCTGGCTCCTGGGATGCAGGCCCTTCTGGTCCAGGGCTGTGCGCCCAGCGGGGAGCAGAGCTGGGGAGGTGGGGCCTGCAGGGCTGGAGGAGAGAAAGGGCAAGGACGGGAGGCAGGCTGGGCTCAGGCCTCAGTGACTGTGACGCGCCTGTGCTCAGAGCCTACTGGGGCATCACTTCGGGAGGGAAGACGAGGACCTGGCCCACACTCTGCGATCCCTCCGGCGGGGCCTGGAGCGCTACCCCGGCCTGCCTCCTCCTCCCATGTACAAGGTAGGAAGGAGAAGAAGGGGGCTCTGGGGAGTCAGCTCTGCGTGGCTGCTGGCATCCTTCCCTGCCAACAGGGCGGTCCACGACCAGAGTCAGGCAGGGCTGCACGGCCCGGGTCATCAGTCTGACTCTTGGTCTCCCGGGGGAGGTGAGGGGCCAGCTGGCGGTCACCCCGGGAAGGAGTGGCTTTGTCATGGAAGCCCAGTGGTCAGGGGTTAGGCCTGCAGAGTTGGGGGCCAGGCCCCACAGACCCAGCTAGAGGGGCTTTCTGGACTGCTCCGCTGCCCGCACCCGCAAGGCTGAGCCCCTGAGGCCACGAGACCTTGTCCTGGGACAGCTACTCTCCAGCCTTTCGCATCCTCTTTCTTTTGGCGGGGGCAGAGCCCTGTGCAAAGTCTGTACAGAGCAGTCTTCACTGAGTTTTTCCAGGCCTTGGTCACCCACCTCAAGAAGCTGAAGCCTTGGAAGTGGGAAGACCAGTGGGGTCAGGTGGAAACGGACGTCCGGGAGCTGCGCGAGACTTTCCGGAGGCAGGAGGTGAGCCGGGGACCCTCGGGGGGCTTCCAAGGGGCTGCCTTCCCCTTCCTGGCGTGTCTCTCTTCTCCCCTGACCAGCCTGGAGCCGGCCGTGCCCTCCTACCCCGCCAGGCCTGTCTGTTTCAGGCCGGTCTCCCAGGGAGCCCTGGGCAGAGGGGAGGCAGGGCCTGGGGGCGCAGCCTGGGCGCTCAGGAGGTGACACGGGCGTGTAGGACCCTGCTCTCCCTGGCAGAGCCGGCCTGGGGGCCTGTGCGGCGACCCCGGGTGAGGCCTGTGCTGGGTGAGGCTGTGAGCTCCTGTCCGCAGGGCCTCGGTGACGGAGCCCCTGGCCTGGAGGCCTTCATGGAGGTCTTCCAGCTCAGCGCGGAGCGGGCAGCCCGTGTCTGGATGAATGGCTGGCCTCCTTCAGGGACAGGTTCCCAGACTACCTGAGGTGAGAGGCAGAAGAGGGCAGGTAGAGGGGGGAGCCTGCAGGGGGTCAGCCTGGGGCCTGGGCTGGGGAGGGACTGAGCTAAGGGTGCTGGCATGTGAAGGGTGAGTAGGAAGGGTGTGAAGGGTGTGAAGGGTGTGAAGGGTGCTGGCATGTGAAGGGTGAGTAGGAAGGGTGTGAAGGGTGTGAAGGGTGTGAAGGGTGTGAAGGGTGTGAAGGTTGAGTATGAAGGGTGTGAAAGGTGAGCAGAGACTGAGAGGCCTGGGCTGGAAGTGCACATCTCAGCACCTCCTGTCCTCAGGAGGGAATCCAAGGCCAGAGAAGGGCAAGGACTTGCCCAGGGTCCCCTGCAGGCTGGCACAGGCCCCTCACTGGTCTCTCCGCCTCCTGACTCTGAGATCACACAGCTGGACCCTCGGAGCGGCCCGGTGCAGACCCCTTCCTGGTGTCCAGGGCTCCCGGGTAGGTTGTCTAAGCATCCTGGGGGTCATGGTTGGTGGTGGTGGCGGGGTCCAGGGACTTGGGGAACCACCCGCGGTCCCAGCTGCTGCGGAAGACGTTGCTCTAGACCCCACTGTTGTCTTCCTGTGCGCGCCCACGGGTGCACGGAGCCCCTCTTCCTGTCGCCCAGCGCACAGGGCCAGCCCGAGCGGCCGGAGCTCAGGAGCTGCTGCCCTGCTCCTGGGGCTTCCTCGCGACTTTCGCACGGGGACCGAGCGTGGAGGGCTCCAGGGCCTTCTCCAGGGACGCTGGCAGGTCAGGACCCAGCCCTGGGCGGAGTGGCTTGGGGGCCTCGGAGGAAACCAGGCTGAGGGGCTGGGCTGCAGGGAGGGCCCGTGGCTCGAGGTGGACACTGCACAGCCCGTCTGCAGGCAGCCCCCCAGGCCCTGGGCCAGTGGTCCTTGACTGTTTTGGTTGCAAGACTGCTTTACTCTGAACAATTATTGAACTGAAGAACTGTAGCTTATATGGTTATATCGATTGATAGTGCCATTATTCGAAATTAAAACTGAGAAATATTAATTCATTTATATAAGGTGTTTAGAAAAAATAATAGAAATTCACTGGAATGCCCTTCCCACCTGCTGAAATTCTCCTTCCTCCAGGTCTGGCTCCTAGACAAGCCCCCGCCAGTCTATTTTATGCGCTTCCTGTCCCGAGATGCCTGTCACCATCGTCTTGGCCGGGATCTGCCCTGTCTGTTCCCCGGCCAACATCTTCATGGAGGAGGGCCAGACAGACGTCCGTCCTCATCTCCTCAGCGCCCGCTGGCCGCCCCAAGTGGAGGTGGGGGCGAGCGCTCATTTCAGGGAGCCTCTCCCATGGGGCTCTGGACGTCGAGTGGCTCTGGGACCTGGCTAAGGCGGAGGATGTGAGTGCCCCTGGCCCCTTCGCAGGCGGTAGTCTGAAATCCAGAAAGAAGCCATCCTTCTCAAGCCTGGACTCCTCCACCAGAGGGTCCTGAGTCAGACGCCAGGCAGTGAAAGGCTGGCCTCCTCCACGGTCCACCCAGGAGCAGCGGAGAGCAAGGCGCAGGAGCGTCCCACCAGCCCGGCCGCGTGTCCTCTCCCGTGTGGACCGCAGCTTTATTGAGATGCAATTCACCTGCCGCGTGGTTCGCCCACTGAAGTCTCACGTGCCATTCAGTGGTTTTAGCATGTTCACAACCGTGCAGCCATCACCGCAGGCGATGTTAGGACATTTTCATCCACCCCGGAAAGAGACCCTGCAACGTTGTTGGCATGACCCCAAACCCCTCCTCCCGGCGTGCCCCCGGCCCTGGGCAGTCGCTGCTCCGCTTTCTGGCCACACACGCGTGTCTGTTCCGGACGCGTCACATAGAGTGACTTACGTAATATGTTGCCTTTCGTGCTTCAAGGTTCTTCAGTGTTGTGACTTGCATCCATGTCCCGCTCATTTTCTACATTTTTTCCTTCTTTATTTGGCTGTGCGGGGTGTTAATTGTGGCACTCAGCATCTTTTCAGTTGTGGCCCTCGAACTCTTAGTTGCAAAATGTAGGATCTAGTTCCCTGACCAGGCATGGAACTCAGGCCCCCTGCATTGGGAGCGTGGAGTCTTACCCATTGGCCCACCGAGGAAGTTAGTTCCCCATTCATTTTTATAGCTGAGTGATACTCTGTTTTATATTCGGTTTAGTCAGACATTCGTTGATGGGCATTTGAGTTGTTTCCAGTTTGGGGCTGCTATGAATAATGCTGCTACGAACACATGTGTACAACTTTTTGGGTGGACATGGGTTTTTAGTCCTCTTGCCTGGAAAATCCCATGGACAGAGGAGCCTTGTGGGCTGCAGTCCATGGGGTCTCGAAGAGTCGGACACGAATGAGCGACTTCACTTTCACTTTTCCCTTTCATGCATTGGGGAAGGAAATGGCAACCCACTCCAGTGTTCTTGCCTGGAGAATCCCAGGGATGGGGGAGTCTGGTGGGCTGCCGTCTCTGGGGTCGCACAGAGTCAGACACAACTGAAGCGACTTAGCAGCAGCGGCGGCGGCAGTGTTCCACCTAGGAGTGGAATTCCTGGGTCAAATGGTGACTCTGCATTTAACTTTTTGAGAAACTGTGGAGTATTTCTTCGAAGTAGCTGCACCATTCTGCGTTCCCACCAGTGATGTATGAGGGGCCTGGCGTCTCCATACCCTCATCAATATTCCTTATGTCAGACTTTCTGATGATACCCACCCTGGCGGGTGTGAAGTGGTCTCTCCGTGGTTTTATCTACTTCTTTAGTTTAATTCTTGTCTGCCCTGGGTCTTTTTTTGCTGAGCAGCCTTGGCTGCAGTTGCCGAGAGCGGGGGCCCCTGTCTAGCGGCGCTGCTCCGGCTTCTCCTCGCCGTGGCCTCTCTTGAGGAGCCCGGCTCTGGGCCCATGGGCTTACTCCGTAGCTGCAGCATGTGAGCTCAGCAGCTGTGGCTCAAGAGCTGTGGCCCTTCTGTGCGGGGTGTTAATTGTGGCACTCAGCATCTTTTCAGTTGTGGCCCTCGAACTCTTAGTTGCAAAATGTAGGATCTAGTTCCCTGACCAGGCATGGAACTCAGGCCCCCTGCATTGGGAGCGTGGAGTCTTACCCATTGGCCCACCGAGGAAGTTAGTTCCCCATTCATTTTTATAGCTGAGTGATACTCTGTTTTATATTCGGTTTAGTCAGACATTCGTTGATGGGCATTTGAGTTGTTTCCAGTTTGGGGCTGCTATGAATAATGCTGCTACGAACACATGTGTACAACTTTTTGGGTGGACATGGGTTTTTAGTCCTCTTGCCTGGAAAATCCCATGGACAGAGGAGCCTTGTGGGCTGCAGTCCATGGGGTCTCGAAGAGTCGGACACGAATGAGCGACTTCACTTTCACTTTTCCCTTTCATGCATTGGGGAAGGAAATGGCAACCCACTCCAGTGTTCTTGCCTGGAGAATCCCAGGGATGGGGGAGTCTGGTGGGCTGCCGTCTCTGGGGTCGCACAGAGTCAGACACAACTGAAGCGACTTAGCAGCAGCGGCGGCGGCAGTGTTCCACCTAGGAGTGGAATTCCTGGGTCAAATGGTGACTCTGCATTTAACTTTTTGAGAAACTGTGGAGTATTTCTTCGAAGTAGCTGCACCATTCTGCGTTCCCACCAGTGATGTATGAGGGGCCTGGCGTCTCCATACCCTCATCAATATTCCTTATGTCAGACTTTCTGATGATACCCACCCTGGCGGGTGTGAAGTGGTCTCTCCGTGGTTTTATCTACTTCTTTAGTTTAATTCTTGTCTGCCCTGGGTCTTTTTTTGCTGAGCAGCCTTGGCTGCAGTTGCCGAGAGCGGGGGCCCCTGTCTAGCGGCGCTGCTCCGGCTTCTCCTCGCCGTGGCCTCTCTTGAGGAGCCCGGCTCTGGGCCCATGGGCTTACTCCGTAGCTGCAGCATGTGAGCTCAGCAGCTGTGGCTCAAGAGCTGTGGCCCTGGGGCGGTTGGAACCTGTATCCCCTGCGTTGGCAGGCGGATTCTTTACCAGCAAGTCGCCAGGGAAGCCCCTCACTGTGGTTTCGATTTGCATTCTCTCTGATGAGTAACAATGTTGAGCATCTTTTCCTGTGCTTATGGGCCGTATGTATATCTTCTTTGAGAAATGTCTATTCAGAAACTACTGATTATAAGTTAGGTTATTCGGCCTTCTGTTACTGAGCTGTAAGAGTTTTTAATATATATATATATTCTAGATTCAAGTCCCTTATGAGACTCCCCCCGACCCCAGGCCCATGGCTTCAACCGGATGGACACTGGCCACCCAGAAACAGGCCCGCTGTTGGTGGGGGCAGGGTGGGGGCTGCTGAGGGGACGGCCTGCAAGTGACCCTGGGCCGCCCTGCTCCGCTGCTGGCGCGCTGCCCCAGGTGGGCAGAGGTTGCAGCACCTGGGCACAGGCTCCCTGGGCCCCGGCGAAAACGAGACCTGGAGGACCTTGACCAGGAGGCCTGACCGTAGCGGGGACACACAAATGGACGGAGTGCGGGAGTGAGATGGCACGGGACCCATGCCCCAAGGGAGGAGGGCTGAGCCCGCAGGAGGCTCTGGGTTTGCCGCAGGGCAGTGGGTGGGCTGGGCTGCAGGGCGGCAGGGGGGCGGGATGCCGCCCCCGACCAGGGTTAGAAGGAGGGTAGGGTTTGTGAGCGCACACAGGGAGGGTGGGTGAGGAGCAACAGACGGGCAGGAGCCGGGTGGGTGCACAGCTGAGGCAGGTGCAGGGGCGGCTGGAAGTGGGGGGCAGGCAGGCGACCCAGGAGCCCTTGTGCCAGGCCAGCACGCTCAAGCCTGCGGGCAGCGGTAGCTGAAGGGCTTCCATTAAGGGGTGACCCCATGTGGCCTGTTGGCCCTGCAGCTTCTGGCAGAGGTGGGGGGCTGGGCAAGATGCACGACCCTCTGTTGAGGGCTCAGCACCTCTGTCCCCCAGGAGGGGAGGAGGGACTGGGAGCTGTGGGTCACGTGCTCCGTATACTCTGCTGTGGGTCATCTTGCGGGCGCTGCACCGTCTTGTCTGCACTGCCTCATCTCTGACAACATTTTGACACGGACCCGACTGCTACCGATTTTACAGATGAGAAGACCGAGGCTCAGAGTGGAGTGCAACTTGTTCAGGGCCAGCCTGCTCTTCAGTGTGGGTGTGGCGACAAACCCAGGACTGCCCACCCCTCAGCCTCGAGGGCGGTTCTCGGATGGCACCAGTCCCCGCAGATGGCACCAGTGCCCACCAGAGGGCGCCAAAGCCCAGCCTTTGTGGGCACCCGTCCCCGGTGACCAAGGGTCCTAGAGGCCGCCGCTACTCCCAGGCCTTCCGCAGGCTCCAGGCTTGGAGAGCTGCAGAGCTCAGGTCCTGGGGCAGGGGGGGGCGGGTGGGGATGAGGGGTACCCTGTCAACCCCAGACAACAGCAGGGACGGGAGCTGGGTCACAGGAGGGGGCAGTGTGAGAACCTGAGGGGACCACGAAGGAGCTCTGGGGCCCCTTCACTGTCCTTAAATATTTGGCAAACTCTTCAAGCTCCTGGAGGGCCCTGGGTCTTCAGGGAGCCCCTGCACGGACCACTGTGGTCTGAACCAGGGTTCCCCCCCAACAGAGGCCTCTCAGGAGGAATTTCCGCCTGTCCCCACGCCCGTCCCCTGGGCAGATTGTGACGAGAACACTCGGGTCCAACGCTAGGCCTGGGACTAGCCTTCCGGTTCCTCCATCCCTCCAGCCGGGGAGATGGCGCAGAGCTGGCCGCAGCCCACTGCCGCTGCACCTCACAGCTCGTGGGGAGAAGAGGGGGGCGGGACAGGACGGCCAGCCTGGGCTAGTGGGGGGCAGGCAGGCGACCCAGGAGCCCTTGTGCCAGGCCAGCACGCTCAAGCCTGCGGGCAGCGGTAGCTGAAGGGCTTCCATTAAGGGGTGACCCCATGTGGCCTGTTGGCCCTGCAGCTTCTGGCAGAGGTGGGGGGCTGGGCAAGATGCACGACCCTCTGTTGAGGGCTCAGCACCTCTGTCCCCCAGGAGGGGAGGAGGGACTGGGAGCTGTGGGTCACGTGCTCCGTATACTCTGCTGTGGGTCATCTTGCGGGCGCTGCACCGTCTTGTCTGCACTGCCTCATCTCTGACAACATTTTGACACGGACCCGACTGCTACCGATTTTACAGATGAGAAGACCGAGGCTCAGAGTGGAGTGCAACTTGTTCAGGGCCAGCCTGCTCTTCAGTGTGGGTGTGGCGACAAACCCAGGACTGCCCACCCCTCAGCCTCGAGGGCGGTTCTCGGATGGCACCAGTCCCCGCAGATGGCACCAGTGCCCACCAGAGGGCGCCAAAGCCCAGCCTTTGTGGGCACCCGTCCCCGGTGACCAAGGGTCCTAGAGGCCGCCGCTACTCCCAGGCCTTCCGCAGGCTCCAGGCTTGGAGAGCTGCAGAGCTCAGGTCCTGGGGCAGGGGGGGGCGGGTGGGGATGAGGGGTACCCTGTCAACCCCAGACAACAGCAGGGACGGGAGCTGGGTCACAGGAGGGGGCAGTGTGAGAACCTGAGGGGACCACGAAGGAGCTCTGGGGCCCCTTCACTGTCCTTAAATATTTGGCAAACTCTTCAAGCTCCTGGAGGGCCCTGGGTCTTCAGGGAGCCCCTGCACGGACCACTGTGGTCTGAACCAGGGTTCCCCCCCAACAGAGGCCTCTCAGGAGGAATTTCCGCCTGTCCCCACGCCCGTCCCCTGGGCAGATTGTGACGAGAACACTCGGGTCCAACGCTAGGCCTGGGACTAGCCTTCCGGTTCCTCCATCCCTCCAGCCGGGGAGATGGCGCAGAGCTGGCCGCAGCCCACTGCCGCTGCACCTCACAGCTCGTGGGGAGAAGAGGGGGGCGGGACAGGACGGCCAGCCTGGGCCGCCTCCCCCTTCGTCGGGGCCACCCGGGCCCAGATGGGCGGCCAGGAGGTGACGGACTCAGGCCAGAGAGACAGAAGGATGTCCCCGAGGGGGAGGTGGGGACCTCTGGGCGCTGCTTGACAGGGTCCCCAGAAGGCACGTGGGCTTCCTGCCCCTGGATGCAGTTGCGGGACCACGGAGGGGTTGGTCAACATCCTTTCACCATGAGGGCAAAGGTGAGAGACGCGTGGAGGGAAGACCCGGAGCCTGGCTCCACTGGTCCCGTAATCAACCAACCCCAGGACCCCCGGGCTAGTCAGCTGTACCCCAGAGCACCCGGAGAACGCAGGTCCTCACCCAGAGAGAGCGCCTCCCAACACAGGCCGACTTCCTGTCCTGGTGGCTCACCCCACTGAGGGGATCTGGGTGACAGGGGTGTCACGTGCCTTGGATGGTTTGACGGAATCATGACAGTATCACCCATGTAAGCTTCAAATCCAAAGTCATCCCGCCAAATGCCATTGACATCCTTGGGAGCTCAGGAAACACACTGAGGTTTACTGAGTGGAAAAGTGAGGGGCAGGGACTCCCCCGGCAGGCCAGTGGCAAAGACTCAGCGCTTCCACTGCCAGGCACGAGCCCAGTCCCAGGACAGGGAGCTAAGGTCCCGCACGCGGCACAGAGTGACCGAGAACATAGAATAAATACGTAATTTTAAAAAGTCACCAAATGGCCAAATCGGTGTAAAATTGGAGGATATCTGATGGGAAGACAAAGGCAAGGTCACAGCCAGAGAGGAGGGCAGGGAGCGGGGGAGTGGCAGGAGACCCTTGCCGCGTACCCAGGGTCCCCACCATCAGCAGAAATATAAACGGTCCTTACTTAATCCCACATATGCAGAGGGACTCGAGAGAGAAGAGAGGTAAAAATATGGAGTTAGAAGAAAATGCAGAATCTTTCTAACATCTGGACAAAAGCGTAATCAATATGATAAAACAACAGCAATAAATTTGACTACATCAGAACTCAGACTTTTTCTCAGTGGACACCATGCTGTCCTTGTTCAGTCCATCAGTCGCGCCCGACTCTTTGCAGCCCCATGGACTGCAGCACGCCAGGCTTCCCTGTCCTTCATCATCTCACAGAGTTTGCTCAAACTCATGTCCATCGAGTTGGTGATGCCATCCAATCATCTCATCCTCTGTCGTCCCCTTCTCCTCCTGCCCTCAATCTTTCCCAGCATCAGGGTCTTTTCTAATGAGTCCGCTCTTTGCATCAGGTGGCCAAAGTATTGGAGCTTCAGCTTCAGCATCAGTCCTTCCAATGAATATTCCCTTTAGGGTTGACTGGTTGGATCTCCTTGCAGTCCAAGGGACTCTCAAGAGTCTTTTCCAACAACACAGTTCAAAAGCATCAATTCTTGAGTGCTCAGCTTTCTTTATGGTCCAACTCTCACATCCACTCATGACTACTGGAAAAATCTTAGCTTTGACTAGAGGGACCTTTGCTGGCAAGGTAATGTCTCTGATCTTTAATATGCTGTTTAGGCTGGTCATAGTGTCATAGGTGTTGGTGATGGACGGGGAAGCCTGGCATGCTGCAGTCCATGGGGTCGCAAAGAGACATGACTGAGCGACTGAACTGAACTGAGCTCTTGGCTATTGGGAATAATGATCCAGTTAATTTAAAATTTTTAAAATATATTTCTTATTTTGGCTGCACATTGCAGCATGTGGAATCTTAGTTCTCTGATAAGGGATCAAACCCTTGCCCCCTGAAAGGGAAGCACAGATTCTTAACCCCTGGACCACCAGGGAAGTCCCCTTCCAGTTAATTTTAAAGAAGCATGAGCAGAAGCTGCCTGCGGTCAAGTCATTCTTTTATCTCCTTTTCCTTCTCCTTCTAGGAGATAAAAGAGTAACCTC
Organism: Kobus ellipsiprymnus; assembly: GCA_006410655.1. Classification (NCBI taxonomy): domain Eukaryota; kingdom Metazoa; phylum Chordata; class Mammalia; order Artiodactyla; family Bovidae; genus Kobus; species Kobus ellipsiprymnus. Next base: position 505,179 of record SJYR01000379.1, on the reverse strand, counting down.
ATACAGCTATGTTTGGGGGCTGAGACCTAGAACTGGTTTAAGAATTTAAACACTGTTTTAGCTGGTCCCATAGTATTTTCATATATTTTAAAAGAAACTTACGGTTCAGGACTATAATTCCTTTTTGACCCTAGAGATATCCAAGTGTTTTTATTTACTTTTTGTTTTTATTTTTGCTTGGGCTGGGTCTCCATTGCTGTACATGGACTGTCTCTAGTTTTGATGATCAGGGCCTTCGGTCTTGTTAAGGTGCACGGGCTTCTCGTTGCCGTGGCTTCTCTGGTTTAGCAGCACAGGCTCCAGAGAGCTCAGGCTTCAGTAGGGGCATACGGGCTTAGTTGCCCCGTGGCATGAGGGATCTTCCCGGACCAGGGATCAAACCTGTGTCTCCTGCATTAACAAGTGGACTCTTAACCATGGAGCACCAGGGAAGTCCTCAGAGAGTTTTTAAATGGACATTTCCGGGGGGGAGGTTCTTTTTGTTTTCTGATTTGTTTTTATCTTTTGGTTTTACTGTACGGTATCACAGGATGTTGTCTATATGGTTTTATTTCTTGGAACGTGTTATAGTTTGGGGGGAGGGCAGTATGTCAAGATGCTCACAGAGGTTCCGGGGGAAGGGTTGTGAGCTCCGTGCCGACACTGACCCTCCTCCATCTCGGGCTGGAAGGACAAGCCTGGCCTTCACATCATCCCCCGGTCCCCATGGAACTGCCCTGGGCCCGGGGCCCCAGCTGCGCCGACACAGAAGCTCTCCGGGAGCCCTGAGACTGGTGGACCGTGCCAGTACCACCACCCCCTTCCCCATCAGCCTATAGCCCTACTGCCCCCTTCCCCGCAGGCTTTGCCTATAGAGTCCCTGGGACTCCACGACTGGTCCCTCCCTGGGACCATGCTCAGGGTCAGTCTGTGTCCTTCCCCCAGAAAGACCCTCAGCTGGGTGGGGAGGGCATCACTTTGGGGGCCCAAGACGCAGGAACCCAGCCTCCTCTGTCACCCACCTTTTCTCCAACCTTGGCCTCTCTGGCCAGCAGAGGGCGACCTGGCCCATCCCTGAGAGTCCCCGGAGTTCTCGGGACGGCTTCCCCCGCGAAGCGAGCGGTAAAGAAAACCCGCTGGGCAACGCAGGAGATGCCAGAGAGGAGGATTCGACCCCTAGGTGGGGAAGACCCCCTGGAGGAGGAAAGGGCAACCCACTCCAGAATTCTTGGACAGAGGAGCCTGGCGAGCTGCAGTCCGTGGGGTTGCAAAGAGTCGGACTGAGCACGCGTAGACACACACACACAGCTGGACACACACACAGACACACACGTCGGACTGAGCGCGCGCACACACAGACACACACACACACACATCCCGTCCAGACAGCTGGACACACGCACACACACAGCTGGACACACACACACAGACACACACACACAGCTGGACACACACACAGACACACACGTCGGACTGAGCGCGCGCACACACAGACACACACACACACACACACATCCCGTCCAGACAGCTGGACACACACACACAGACACACACGTCGGACTGAGCGCACGCACACACAGACACACACACACACACATTCCGTCCAGACAGCTGGACACACGCGCACACACAGCTGAACACGCAGACACACACAGACCCACACGTCGGACTGAGCGCGCGCACACACACACACACACCCGCGCCCAGACAGCTGGTCTAGCCTGGGGAGTCCCGCTCAGAGGCTGGGGAGGGCCGGGCCGTCCGGCCTGTGTGGCGGCCGGTCCTGTTCACAAGGGGCGAAGGGAGTCCCCGCCGCTTCCTTTTGCCTCCTGAGCCCTGCTCTAGGAGAAGCGTGTGTGTCTGTGGGAGGCCGTGGGCAGACCCCGGGAGCCCAGACCCGTCCCTCCTGCTGAAGAAAGAAGCGGCTCGTCCCTCTCCCCCTCTCCGCTTCCCGGTCCTGCTCCTCCCTGATCACCTCGTGCCCACCGCCTGCTGGGGAGAGTGGGCACCGGGGCTCCGAGGAGCCCTGCTGGTGTCTTAGCATCGGGGCCTCGAAGGGGCAGCCGAGGCGGCGGGCGGGCGCAGGGACAGGCCGGCCCGCCACCTCCGGGGGCCCCTCGTCCGGGGCTGGACTCCCCGGAGTACCGGCCCCGGCGAGTGGCGCGTGCTCCGCACCGGCGCCCCCAAGCCGCCCATCAGAGCCGCGCGGGACGCGCGGGCCACGCGGGGAGGGGCTCGCGGGGACGTGGCGGGGCACCTCCCTTCCGGGGCCAGGAGGAAGCGCGGTTCTGGTCGGGCAGGAAGAGAAGGGGCCGGGGCTGGGGGGCCCGGGGG
>SJYR01000379.1:491522-502566 GCA_006410655.1 Kobus ellipsiprymnus | reverse complement strand
CCCACCCCCCGCCCCCGGCCTCGAAATGTCAAGTCCGTCCTCCCGAGCCTCAGACCGCGGGCCGTGGACCGCCAGGCTGGTGGGCGGGTGGGGGAAGGCTGTCGAGAAGGTTGATCCCAAAGCGGGGAGAAATGAGACGCTATAGGGAGTGGCAGGAGAGGGTCCCAGGGAGACCCCTTTCCCCCCACCCCTGGCGGACTCCACGAGGGCTTGCGGGAGGAGCTGGAGGCGGGCTGGCGACCCCTGGCGAGGACCCCCTCCGGCCTGGATGTCCCAGAACAGCCCAGATGAGCAAAAGGCGGCCGTGGGCGTCCTGGCCTCTCTCAAACTGCACCGCGAGAGGTTCCGGATTATTGTTAGTTAACGGCTGGGTTGAATCCAGGAAGCCTTTGGAATCATTTCCGTCTCTTCCACTGGGAACCTGGATTTCAACCCAAGAATGTCTGTCCTCCCACGCTCCACGCTAGCGCACGTCTTCTCCAGCAGTGTTCACTCTGAGGAGCACCAGAACTTTCCAAGGACTGGCAGGGACCTGCAGCTCTAAAGGAACCCACTGGTAGTTTCTGGGCTCCCATATGAGCTCTTTCCTGAAACCTACCTCCCCGAGAAAGCTCTGGGGACACCGGGGTCCCCTGCCCTCCTGTCTTCTTGCTAGGCACGCTCTCCTTTCAAAGGAGGGCTCCCCTGGCAGGCTGGCCCAGGTCCAGTGCTCCTTGGTGACAGCGTTTCCAGGGAGACAAAGAAAAGGCAATTCACAGTTTGCTTTAGAATGGATAAAGCTTCCTTTAAGCAAATCACTGCAAACCCAAGTAGCACTTCTGTCTGTTTTCTCTCACGCGTGTTTATTTAAGAGCAAACTCAGATAGAAACTGGATGTCTTGGCTCTAGTTGACATGTTCTGAATACATATATAGTGTTCAGTGGCTGCGATGACGATTTCCTAACCTGACTTTGTCGAGAGAGGCCAGACTGCCGGGCAGCGACCTTGGAGGGAAGGACAGAGGACCAGGAAGAGACCATGCTCCTTATTCCAGCCAGGGCCCCTGTCAGGGCCAGGCAGCTGCGTGTCCAGGTTTTGTCTGAGGAGGAGAACTCAGGCAAGATGGCTGTAGTGGGGGCCCTCGTCTGATGCTGGTGCTTCGAGTCCACAGGGCAGGTCGTCAGGAAGGGAAGGTCAGAAGTGGCCTGCAGCCTTCTGAGTGGGAGCTGGCGCCCCATGGACACAGGCTGAGATAGCGAGGTCAGTTCTCGATGCCTCTTACCTTGGTAACTGTATTCTGCGAAAGCCAGTGTTTTTATTTAGTGCTGATCTGGAATGGTCTCAGCCTGCAGTGGCTTGAAGTGGGGCTCCGGCTCCTGGCCAGAGCCTGAGGTCGGGTCTAGGCGGTGACGGCACCGAGTCCTAGCCCCACCAATGGTCATCGACAAGGGCCTGACTCTTTGACTTGGCAGAAAAAAAACTTGCACAAAGATGGGAATTAGTGAAACAAGTATTCATTAGGAGGAAAAAGAGTAGAGTATGTGTGAATAGACTCATGGACAGACTCTAGAGAGCCCTTGAGTCAAGCCCCTGCAGCGGATTGAATCACTTTTATGGGGCATTTCTTCCCGTTCTCCTTTGGCCAATCATTTTTAAAAATTACTTATTATTTTTGGTTGCACCGGGTGGCTTCTCCTGTACCGGAGTCCAGGCTCTGGAGCACAGGCTCAGTAATTGTGGCCACAGGCTTAGCTAGGGCTTCCCAGGTGGCTCTAATGGTAAAGGACTTGCCTACCAGTGCAGGAGAGGGAAGAGACGTGGGTTCGATCCCTGGGTCGGGGAGAACCCCTGGAGAAGGGCAGTGCAAGCCACTCCAGTATTCTTGCCTGGAGAATCCCACGGATGGAGGAAACTGGTGGGATCCAGAGTCGAACATGACGGAAGGGTTGCAGAGTTGGGCATCACAGAAGCGACTTACACACACACTCAGGCTTAGTTGCTCCGCGGCGTGTGAGATCTTCCCGGATCAGGGATCGAACCCAAGTTTCCTGCGTTGGCAGGCGGATTCTTTAAAACTGAGCCCCTAGGGGAGCCCTGGCCAATCTCTGAATTTGCCTGGTTCAGAGTCCACATTTGGTCTGCCTCGGGATCCTCCCACGCGAGCACGCACAGTTCTCAGCCAAGATGGATTTGACGGAAGACGCCTGGCATCACGCCGCTTTGACCTCCATGGAGCTTTTCTGCACGTGTCTAGTTGGGGAGGTCTCCTGACCAAGATAGAGAAATGCGTGGTCTGTGCAGGGCCCAGCCTCCTCTCTTAACTGTCCTGCTAGTCTCATCTTGGAGTTTTCGTCCACAGGGAGCGATTCTCCTATCGCTTTGTCCTGGTGGTGGGAGGGATCAACCTCCTGCCTCAGTATCACAATTTTTCTCGTATCTCTGATCTGTTTTTGTTTTTAAAACATATTTATCACATGTCTTTGACCTGGTAATCCTACTGCCTGAACATTAGACCGTTTGTGCTGGCTCTTGCCTGTGGTGACTTGTTCCTTCATCTGTTCTGGAACTTTGGACCACGAGCTTTATCTGAGAAGATCAGGAGAGATCCCCACTGAAGGTGTGTCCCTCCAGACAGGCAGGCTTATATTGCTTCTGGGCTCTTGAAGGAACTGCCAGCCTGGGCTCCTTCGTGTTCGTTTCTCAGCTGGCTGTTTCCAGGACCTCAAAGGGATGCTCAGTTTAAATCCCACCCATACCCCGCCTTCTGCCCCCAGGCCTCAGCTCTCACTACAAATTTTAAGGAAGATCTTTTATTTTTTGTCCTAGGAAGGGCCCAGGATAGGATATTTTCTTTCTCATCTCCTTTTGCTGATAGTTTGAAAATATTTGAACTCATTTATTCACTGAGGATCTGGACCTTCTAGAATGCGGACTTTGTGTGGGAGTCTCGGTTCTAAGTGGCAGCTTTCGAAAAGCTCACAGTCTTGTCTCTGTTCTCCATGACACCCGAAGCTCTTGGTTACCAAGACTGAAAATACGGCTTCCCCCACCCCCAGTTTCAGCAGCTTCTTTGTTTGGGTCATTTTCTCTTCCCCACCACTGCAGCTGTGCAAGGAAGGATTTTGTAATAGCTCATTCAGAATCCCTAGTCTCAGCAGATTTTTTTCCAGTCCCCTAAGCTACTTAATTGCGGAAAAGGGAGTAACCACTTCTGCTTTGCAGTGGCTGCGCCCGCGTTTGTCTTCTCTAGCAGACCCTCCAGCAGAGGCGGCCCAGCATGGCTGCGATGGTTCCAGAGGGCGCCAGAGGGCGCCTTTGTTTCCTGCTCCCAGGAGGGGCGTGTAGTTGTTCTCTGCAGAGGCCATCGGCAGCTGCTTTGTTCCCGGGATGCTGTCCTTCTCTGTGCCTAGATGTGCTGAGACCACGGCTCCTCGGGTTGGGTCCAGACTTGGGGGTCAGAGTGATTCTCTCTGGCCTGGAACCAAAGGCTCAGAGACGTTAAAAGGCCCCCAGGAGCAACAACGCCTAGATAATAAAATCAGGCCAGGAGTTTGGGGAGCGGGCACCTGGAATACCGCACGAGCTTTGCTATCTGCGATTTCCTGCCATGAATTTCAAGGGGCCGCTTCCACAGGGGTGGCCGGTAGGTTTGCGGGGCTGCCCAGCCTTGGGCAGGAGAGTCCGAACGCGGCATTCAAATTTAGGGTTGTTGTTGTTTAGTTGCTAGGTCGTGTCCAACTCAGGGCAACCCCATAGCCTGCCAGGCTCCTCTGTCCATGGGATTTCCTAAGCAAGAATACTGGAGTGGGTTGCCCTTTCTTCTTCAGGGAACCTTCCCAACCCACGGTTGCCCTTTCTTCTTCAGGGAACCTTCCCAACCCAAGGATCGAACCCACGTCTCCTGCATTGCAGGTGGATTCTTTACCACGGAGCCACCTGGGAAGCCCCAGTTTAGGGTTAGGAAGGTGATTTAGTTTAGTCTGCTAAAGCCAGCCATCTGTTCTGACCCAGACATCATCTGTAATAAGGTACATGTTCTTGAGTCTCCTTTGTCCTATCTCTTGAGTGTTTGGGTCTTGGACAAGAGTAATGAGGTGTCACTTACTGGGTTCTTTCACATCTCTGCATTAATCACTTCCTTATCCTGCATGATTCTATACAGTCTTTTGCATGCAAACAGCCTCAACAAGCAATTAGCAAATTTATTTCATTAGTATACTGAAAAAAAAATACCAGGATAAATTGAGGTTTCATTGAGAAAGGCAAGCATTTATTCAACTATTCAACAAATATGGTCAGTTTAGCTATGATGTATCAGAAGCATTCTTAAAATTCAGGGTGTCATGCAAAATTGCATAATAAAAAAAATACAGGACTTTTGGGGAAAATGAGGTTAGGGCAGGATACTCAAAATACTTCATCAGTGGTACAGTTTTAAAAAGATGGGAGCATGGGACTTCCCTGGTGGCCCAGTGGTTAAGAAACTGTCTGCCAGTGTAGAGGACACAGGCTCAATCCCTGGTCGGGGGAGCTTCCACCTGCCGTGGGGCGACTAAGCCCACGCCCAGCCCCTACTGAGCCCGTGCTCCACAACAAGAGATGCCGCTGCAACTAGAGAAAGCCCGCATTCAGCGATGGAGGCCCAGCACAGGCAGAAGTTAATAAAGATGGGAACCTAGTAAAAAAAAGGTTAGCACAGTTGTACAAGTGAAATTGTTTTTTAAAAAGACGTAAATACTACAAAGGGGGCTTCCCTATGGCTCAGATGATAAAGAATCCTCTTGCATGCAGGAGGATTTGATCCTCAAACCCAGGATTTGACCTGGGTTTGATCCCCTGAAGAAGGAAATGGCAACCACTCCAGTATTCTGGCCTGGAGAATCCCAAGGACAGGGGAGCTGGGTGGGCTACTGTCCGTGGAGTTGAAAAGAATGGGACACGAGTGAGCAACTAACACTTCCACTTTGGTTTTCACTGCAAAAGATAGGATTCTGTATCTGAAGCTTGAAATTTGCTTGTGGAAGTGGGCGTCAGAAGGGCTGCAGCTGCGGAGGTGAGGCGGTTGGAAGGTCGTAACCCCAGTGTGGACGAGGGTTGGAAGGAAACTGGGAGACATCTGAAGTATGTGAGTGTGTTCTCCTACACACCGCAGTTCAGCTGGTGGAGTTTTCTGTGTTCACGTAGGGTTTCTTATAAACAAAATCACACAAAATGCAAAATTCACATTATGCTCGAACTGCTTCCTAATTGTTAAATGGTGTTGGAACAAATTCACCTTTTCAAAGCAAGCCTCAGAGCAGGACTGGAGTTGTGGAGCACCTACTGTGTCGGAGGCACTGCCCGACGCACAGTAGGTTCAGGATTATAGTGTTTCTGCCCTCATGGGAGATACATTACAATGAGGGAAACAATCAATTTCATATCATGTAATTTGCATACCACCTTCCCCCAAGTTCATACGTTGACACCTAACCCCCATGGTGATGGTGTTTGGAGGTGGGGCCTTTGGGGGCGATTAGGTCCTGCGAGAGGAGCCTCATGGACGGAATTAGTGTTTTTATAAAATGGACCCCTCCCACCCCTGCCCAAGCTCCCTTGCCCTTCCACCATGGGAGGACTCAGCAAGAAGGCAGTTACGAATGAGCCAGGAAGCGTCTCTTTGCCGAGTCTGCTGGTGCCTCGGCCTTAGATTTCCCAGTCTCCAGAAACGTGAGCGATGAATCTCTGGGGTTCTGTCATAGCAGCCCAAAGGAGCTCAGCATGGCAGTGAGCTGTGGGTTCATGGCAGGTGGAGTTGTATCCCCCCAATTCCTGGATTGGAGCCCCAGCCCTCTTACAGGCTGAGGTGTTAGTTCCCTAGGCGGCTGTTAACTGGGTGACTCACACAGAAACTTACAATCTCAGCCTGGAGGCCAGAACCCTCAGATCAGGGTGTTGGTAGGGTTCATTCCGTCCGTGGGCTGTGAGGAAGGATTTGTTCCATGCCTTTCCCTCAATTCTTAGTGATCTTCTAGCAGCCTTTGGCATCCTCGGCTGCAGAAACACCACCCCGTCTCTGCCCTCCTCTCCATGTGCCTGCTGCTCTTCCTGTCTGCGTGTGCCCACATGCCCCCTCTCGTGAGGCACCAGTCATCCTAAAGCTGGGGCTCAACCTGCTCCAGGAGCGCCTCATCTTAGCTGATTATATCTGAAAAACCCTATTTCCAAAAACAGTCACATTCTGAAGTACTGAAGGCTAAAACTTCAACGCATGGATTTGGGGGGATACAATTCCACCTGTAACTTACTAAAGGGATAAGGGAAGACCCCTTTCAGTAAGTGATATTTGAGCAAGAGACTTAAATAAAATGGACGGAGTAAGGGATCTCCCTGGTGGTCTAGTGGTTCAGACGGCTGCTGCTGCTGCTGCTAAGTCGCTTCAGGAGTGCCGACTCTGTGCGACCCCACAGACGGCAGCCCACCAGGCTCCCCCGTCCCTGGGATTCTCCAGGCAAGAACACTGGAGTGGGTTGCCATTTCCTTCTCCAATGCATGAAAGTGAAAAGTGAAAGTGAAGTCGCTCACTCGTGTCTGACTCTTTTCGACCCCATGGACTGCAGCGCACCAGCCTCCTCCGTCCATGGGATTTGCCAGGCAAGAGTACTGGAGTGGGGCGCCATCGCCTTCTCCAAGTGGTTCAGACTACATGCTGCAAATGCAGGGGGCCCAGGTTCAATCCCCGGTCAGGGACGAAGAATTGATGCTTTTGAACTGTGGAGCTAGAGAAGACTCTTGAGAGTCCCTTGGACTGCAAGGAGATCAAACCAGTCAATCCTAAAGGAAATCAGTCCTGAATATTCACGGAAGAACTGATGCTGAATTCAAAGCTCCACTATTTTGGCCACTTAATGTGAAGAGCCAACTCATTGGAAAACACCCTGATGCTGGGAAAGATTGAGGGCAGGAGGAGAAGAGGGTTGCAGAGGATGAGATGGTTGGATGGCATCACTGAACTCAGTGGACATGGGTTTGATCAAACTCTGGAAGACAGTGAAGGACAGTGAAGCCTGGCATGCTGCAGTCTATGGGGTTGCAAAGAGTTGGACATGGCTGAGTGACTGACCAACACCAGCGAGGAACTAGACCCTGCATGCCACAAATGAGAGCCTGCATGCCGCAGCTAAGAGCCGGTGCATCCAAATAAATTTTTTTAAAAATGAGGGAGTGAGCCATGCAGACATCTGAGGAACAGGATTCTAGGGGGAGAGAAGAGTGAATATGAAAATTCTGTGATGGGAAAAAGAGACTGTCCTGCCAGAGGAACAGGTCCTTGTGTCTAGAAGGCAGCGAGAAAAGTGGTAAGAGAGGAGGTGAGAAACAGAATGATTCATCAACAGGAAATCCATCAACTTACAGTCATTAAATCCTCAAAAGTAAAGAAGAAAAACCTTATGAATTTGTCAGAGTCCAAAAAACCAAAACCAAAACCAACAAACAAAAAACCGCTGTTGTTCCCAGTAAAAATGCTAAGGTATAAATAGACAATAACTTTTTCTTATGATAAAAAGTATCAGTTAGAGTACACAAGCATATATCATATTACTCATGCAGTGTAAAGACATTTCTGTTGTTCAGAGATGTGGAGGGATGCCAGCAATTACCTCTTTGGTTCAATATTGTTATTTTGGTTCAATATAGTTATATTTGCTAAAGCAATAAGATAAGAAAAGGAAATAGGTGAGTAATATTCTCCTCGTTGTTTGCAGATAATATGTTACTACACACACCCCCCCACAATGAGGTATTTTCAGCAATTAGAACTGATTCACACATATACAGAGATCAGACTTACCGTTGTGAAGGGGGAAGGGAGGAGGGAGAGGGATGAACTGGGATTTGGGGTTGGTAGATGCAAATTATTACATTTTGGATGGATAAACAAAACCATAAAACAACAAGGTCCTATTATATATCACAGGAAACTATATCCAATCTCCTGGGGTAAATCATAATGGGAAATAATTTTTAAAAGAATATATGTGTGTATAACTGAGTCACTTTGCTATACAGCAGATATTGGCACGACACTGTAAAGCAACTATACTTCAGTTTAAAAGTAAGCAGAGCTGAATGCATCGTCTTTTATGCTCTAGACTCATGTACTCTGGGTCCACTTTCTTGTCCTAGTCATGTCCACAGCAACCATCTGGTTCTGCGGGTGGGGCCTGGTTGCCACGTGCCTCAGCTGCACTGCACACCCCTGGGTCTCTACTGCTGCTGCTTGGGATGCTTCTGGAGTTCACGCAACCTCCCGGGCACATGTGCACCCCGGAAGAGGGAGTTTGCAGGGCAACCCTGGAGCCGTAAGGAATGGGTGCCAGTGGACACATGCCTCCCGGGCTTCTGTGCATCAGTGGACAATTCTGACATCCTACACATTTTCTCAAGTACTCCACAGCAATAACTCAAGAATGCATGTGGTGTGGGATTCCCCGCACCTTCCCCGTCTCTCTCTTCCAGGGCCTCCATTCTGGATCCCAGTGATCACTTCCAAAAGTAAACTATTTGCCCACTAGACCGAGTCACATGTCATAGATTCTGCTTCGGGAGGGAATCTGAATTAAGAGAGTTAGTACCAGAAGAGGCTGTAGAAAGCAAAACTTAGGGGTAGAATTCTAAGATGCATCACACACCGCTCAGACCCACGGCAGGGCCCTGACTGCTGGTGCTGAGTGAGCCGGCGATGAGCTCTGGCCTGTGGCACCGTTGTCATGGCTTGCTAGGGGTGCGTTAGGGTGTGATTCAGGCGGCGGGGGAGGCGCCGGCCTCCACGCTAGCAGTGGAGCTCTAACTGCATCGAGGCAATGGTAATAAGATGGACTACGAGGCTGGCTAACTTTTGTTAAGGGTTTTAAAAGCCTCAAATAATAATGACAGGCTCAAACCAGCCAACCGTCGATTTAAGGCACTCTGTGAGTGTCCGTTAGTCTCATGGCAGCCTGAAGAAACCCTTAGCTCCTGCAGGCAGAGGGCACTGTACGGTGAAAACCGGTCCAGGATTATTCACATCTCTGAATACTGTTGGTTCTATTTCTCCCTTCAACCGTGTTTAAACTCCTGTTTAACCTATCAATGGGTGTTTTGTGTTAAGTAAAATCATAAGTTATTATATTTTCCATTTCTAGAAGGTTTGTTGCTGTTCGGTCTAACTTACGGCCGACTCTTCGGGACCCCGTGGACGGCAGCACAGCAGGCTTCCCTGTCCTGCACCATCTCCTGGAGTTTGCTCAGATTCAAGTCCACTGAACTGGTGATGCTATCCAGCCATCTCATCCTCTGCCGCCCTTTTCTCCTTTTGTCTTCAATCTTTCCCAGCATCAGGGCCTTTTCCAATGAGTCTGCTCTTTGCATCAGGTGGCCAAAGTATCGAAGGGGTTTTTGGGGGGGCGGGGGGGCGGTAAAGGGTAGAATTTTTCTCAAATTACTTGACCATAGTTTATAGTCTCTTATTCCTTGCTCATATTTTTAAGCGTTTCTCTTAAATCTTTAAACACATATAACATAATTATTTTGTATGTCTAATTACACTAATATCCGCAGGTTTCTGGATGTGATTTTATTGTCTGGTGTTTCCAACGGCTGTCACTCAGAGTGACGTTTTCCTCATGTGTTTTGTGACTTGTTTTGACCATGAGTTGCCTAAGTTCCCTCAAAAGTTATCCAAGGGGAGTTGTTGAAACCTGTGTGGAACTTGCATTTCTCCGGAGAATATTTACAGCTTATCTTTAAAAAAAATTTTTAGTTTTGTTATCCTGCAGTCAGAGAATAAGTCCTGTAATATCTGTTTAGAAATCAAGTTGTCTGTTGCAATAAGTATATAATTAATATTATACACGAAGGGTGTTCTGTGCTGTTTATAGAAAAGCACATTCTGTCACTGACCACAGACAGCGAAGCACAGGGTGTCTTATTGTCACTTAAACTTTGAGTCTGTGCTGCCAGGGAGGCAGGAACCTCCAGCTCCGCCGGTCTTGGGGCGCTGCCCCTCAGGCTGCACTGGGATGAGGGAGATTCATCAGTACTCCAAGCCTAGGGGAGGGGCTAGCTCATCTCCACTTCAGTTCCAGGCCTGCAGGTCTCCTGAGGCCCTCCGGCACCTGTGAGCGCCTGCAGTGGACCGTCAGCAGGGCTTACTCAGGTGTGCAATCCCAGGACTTCCTGCCCTGTCCCCTCTATCCCCGAACAGCCTTTCTCCTCTGACATCAAGGAACAGCAAGATGGTTGTGTAGCCGGAGTAGAAGCTTGAAAATGCCTGGGGCAGGGGAGTCAGCCCTGAGGGGCCCCTTTAGATGACCCCAAAGCACGGATGCCCAGGGCTTTCCCTGGCTGCCTGCTGCTGGGTGAATGGGTACATGTTTCCTTGTCTGGGTTGGGATGGAGTCAGGAGGGCGCAACAGAAAGCCAGGAGGGTGTAAGTGGGGGAGTGAAATGTGATCAACGTTTTATAAAGTTCTGGACTTTACAAAAGTTGGACTCTGGAGTCCGCTCAGTGAAAAGAGGGGGCTGGCGGCCCGAGGGAAGGCAGGGAGGGGCATGAGGGGCCTAGGCCACGGAAAGGGTGCCAGGAGGGAGTGACGTGGGACCCTCGCCCTGAAGCTCCTTCACACGCTACCTCTTCCCTGGGGTCCCCAGGCCTGGAGAGCGGCCACGGCGGCACGACTCCCCAGGCCTGACCTTGAGTGAGGCCAGTCTGGCTTTGGGCCACGAGAAAGGATCTGAAATGTGAAGAAATGCGGCTATTTCCTGGTTGACGTGGAAGGGATCCGGTTACCATCTGCTCCGGGACGGAAGGGATTCTCCTCGGAGGGAGGGCAGGGAACCGGGGCTGAGGGAGGGGTCCCCGTCGGCCCGCCCGCCTGCCCGCAGGGTCCTGGGGGAGACGGAGAGGGGCCGGGCAGCTCGGACCGAGCCGAGACAGAGGCCGGGGCTGCGCGCCCGGTGGGCGAGGCCGGGGCCGGGCCGCTCGGGCCGGGGCGGGGCAGACGCTGCGCGGGGCGAGGGAGCTGGGGCCGGCGGAGGGGCGCG
>SJYR01000379.1:454495-477930 GCA_006410655.1 Kobus ellipsiprymnus | reverse complement strand
CTTTTCCAGTCCTGTGGCCACTGCTGAGTTTTCCAAATTTGCTGGCATATTGAGTGCAGCACTTTCACAGCATCATCTTTCAGGATTTGAAACAGCTCCACTGGAATTCCATCACCTCCACTAGCTTTGTTTGTAGTGATGCTTTCTAAGGCCCACTTGACTTCACATTCCAGGATGTCTGCCTCTAGGTGAGTGATCACATCATCATGATTATCTGGGTCATGTACAGTTCTTCCGTGTATTCTTGCCACCTCTTCTTAATATCTTCTGCTTCTGTTAGGTCCAGACCATTTCTGTCCTTTATCGAGCCCATCTTTGCATGAAATGTTCCCTTGGTATCTCTAATTTTCTTGAAGAGATCTCTAGTCTTTCCCATTCTGTTGTTTTCCTCTGTTTCTTTGCATTGATCACTGAAGAAGGCTTTCTTATCTCTTCTTGCTATTCTTTGGAACTCTGCATTCAGATGCTTATATCTTTTCTTTTCTCCTTTGCTTTTCACCTCTCTTCTTTTCACAGCTATTTGCAAGGCCTCTGTGGGCCGACAACCTACATCCACACTTAACAGCGCTGGGAAGTCCCTCCTTAACAGCAATCTATAGTCCCAACTGGGAGAGGGCCCTGGGTGGTGTGCCCACCCCACGGGTGAAACTTCCAGTCGCCATCTTGGGGGCTCCTGCTTATATTCTTAGGCCACAAATGGATATCATCATCAGTTTGCAGGACAAAAATGCAGCTCTGGTTTTTTCTTTAACTTTTACCTTGCTGTTTGTTTTACCTAGTGAGTCATAGGACTTCTTAGACCCCGGGGGGCTGGCCAGGCCCTCAGGAACTTAAGAGATTCCGAGACCCACTTCCTTTCTCACCTGAAGTGCCGCTTGGCTTGCTGATAACAAGTGGTGTGCTTGTAGACGGACATGCAGTCCAGGCTGGGTCCAGGCAAGGTCTGAAGTGGGTAGAGGCCTGCTTCCCTACATGTTTGGGTTTTTTTAATATTTATTTGTTTATTCTTATGTTTTAATTTATTTTGCTTCACTGACTCTTAGTTGCAGCACGTGGGGTGTAGTTCCGCGACCAGGGATGGAACCCAGGCAAGCTGCACTGGGAGCGCAGTCTTAGCCAGTGGACCACGAGGGAAGTTCCTCTCCTACTTCTGAAGCCTAAACAAGACTTACTTCCATTTTAATTTCCCTAACAGTTTCTCATTACATAGATTTTGCCCTTCCTCTGCACAGAATTCTTGGGAGAGAAGTTAAAAAGTAAACGTGCTAACTATTTGTTAACACAGCCTTAAAATAAAATTCATTCAGACAAATGTAAAATTACTTTATTTGTGCTCAGTTTACTGCTGCAGGTGTCTCCTGAGACTAAAAATTACAAAACTGGCAGACAGAGCTCAGTTCTTGGGTGTGGGTACACAATTAATACCCAAGCAACGCAGGAGCCTTCTCCAGGCATTCCTACGGAGATCATAACTATATTTGGAGCGATACAGAAGGGCCACAGCTGCAGTTCAGGGCTGCAAACAAGCTTTCAAACATGTGGAACTTCAGTGAAAACATCAACTGTAACTCTCAGAGCACGTTCTGCATATTATCTCATCCAGGCGGCCGTGTCCAACTATGCCTCCCCCACCAGCAAGCAGTGTCAAAGCACGAGTATGCCAGACAGGGAGGAAATTTGCAGAGAAGGAACCACTAGTTTGAGGCTCAATCAGTCTCCCTTTTTACTTTCTTTGTGTGTTAGTCACTCAGTCGTGTCCAGCTCTCTGCAACATCATGGACAGTAGCCCGCCAGGCTTCTCTGTCCATGGGATTCTCCAGGCTAGAACACTGGAGTAGGTTGTCATTCTCTTCTCCAGGGGATCTTCCCGACCTAGGGATCGAACCCGGGTCTCCGGTATTGCAGGCAGACTCGCTACCATCTGAGCCACCAGGTTAAAGGCATTAATCTGGTAATTCTGGGCTCAAAAATTGACTCATTACAAATACAGAATGGGATTAAGAAAATCATTTGTACTTTTAAGCACTATCCCTTGCATTTGGGCCATTATGAAAATCTTAGAAAGCTAATGGGCTGATTGATAGGGACCAGATTTCACACTGGTGGGAACAAATGAGCACCCCTGTTCTCTGCCCATGATCTTGGAGGCCAAGGCATTGGCACTGGCCAGCCCTCTACCCAGCCAGTACCAAGGCTCCCATCTGGGGACATTCAAGGTGGCACAGGACCTCACTGTAGCTTCCAGTGCAGGCTAGTCTCCGCCTCCGGCTGGACCTGAGTGCCACCGGGTCCACCTGGGCCTCTCTCTCTGCTGTGACCTCCAGGCCTCAGCAGTGGCCCTAGCAGGCCGGTGAGCGCCCCGAGGTCAGCCCCTCAGCTCCCCTGCCGAGGCCTCCACTATCGCCCACTGTGCTTGCCAAGCTCCACTGGCCCTCCAAGGCATGAAGCGCTCATGGAATTCTATACTCTGTTAAACCACCATTCAAAAATGAGAATAAAATGAAAATATTTTCAGAGAAACAAAAATGGAAAGTGTCAGTAACAGACTGTGACTGAAGCATGCACTTCAGGAAAAAGAAACTGGACCCGGAAGGAAGATTTGAGAAGAATGATGACCGAAAGAGATGAGGCAAGACTCAGAGAAGTCAGTGAAGGAGTGAGTCTGGATGACTCATTATTTCAGCCTAATAGACAACAGCATATGCAGATGACACCCCCCCAATTGCAGAAAGTGAAAAGGAACTAAAGAACCTCTTGATGAGGGTGAAAGAAGAGAGTGAAAAAGCTGGCTTAAAACTCAACATTCAAAAACCTAAGATCACGGCATCTGGTCCTATCACCTCATAGCAAATAGATAATGGAAACAGTGGCAGACTTTGTTTTCTTGGGCTCCAAAATCACTGCAGACTGTAACTACAGCCATGAAATGAAGACGCTTGCTCCTTGTAAGGAAAGCTATGACAAAATAGTACATTAAAAAGCAGAGACATCGCTTTGCCAACAAAGGTTCGTCTAGTCAAAGCTATGGTTTTTCCAGTAGTCACATATGGATGTGAGAGTTGGACCATAAAGAAAGCTGAGTGCCCAAGAATTGCTGTTTCTGAACTGTGGTCCTGGAGAAGACTCTTGAGAGTCCCTGTGAGAGCAAGGAGATCGAACCGGTCAATCAATCCTAAAGGAAATCAACCCTGAATGTTCTTTGGAAGGACTGATGCTGAAGCTGAAGCTCCAGATACTTTGGCCACCTGATGCAAACTCCAATACTTTGGCCACCTTTTCCAGCTGACTCTTTGGAAAAGCCCCTGATGCTAGGAAAGATTGAGAAGAGGATAAGGGGGCAACAGAAGATGAGAAGGTTGGATGGTATCACTGACTCAGTGGACATGAGTCTGAGCAAACTCTGGAAGACAGTGAAGGACAGGGAAGCTGGCATGCTGCAGTCCATGGGGTGGCAAAGAGCTGGACATGACTTACTGACTGAACAACAACAAAGAGAAATGGTTTTTAACATGATTGCCTTCATGAAACAAAAACAAGATGTTATAAAAAAGGAATACTAGGGACAAAAACACTTAGAAATGAAAGATATGATGATGGCAGAAATAAAAGGGCAATGTAAGGACTAGAAGATAAAGTTGAAGACCTCTCCCAGGAAAATAAGGATAAAAGGTCAATAACTAGAAAAAAGTAGGAGAAAGGAAATTAACAGAAAACTCCAGAAGATCCAAAATGTGAATAACAGGCGATCAAAAAGGCTAGAATAAAGAAATCAGAGCTCATAAAGAAATAATACAGGAAAGTTTTGGAGAGCTGAAGGACCCAAGTGCACCCCCCCAGAAAGACCCTCAAGGAACACTAGGGATGAACAAATCTCACCAAGGCATGGGGATCACAACGGTCTCGGGCTTCCCCTTGTAACAAGAGCCAGCAGACGTCCGAGTCAGGCCTTCAAAGTTCTGCGGGAAAATGACTTTTAACCTAGAATTCAATACCCAGGTAAACTGCCATTCAAATACAAAGGAAGAAAAGGCATCTTCAGACAGTTTAGTTCTCAAAAAAATTTCTCTCTGATGGACTCTTTCCAGGGAAGCCACCAGAACATAAGACATTCAGTTCAGTTCAGTCAGTTGCTCAGTCGTGTCCGACTCTTTGTGACCCCATGACTTTCAGCACGCCAGGCCTCCCTGTCCATCACCAACTCCGGGAGTTCACACAAAGCCACGTCCATCGAGTCGGTGATGGCATCCAGCCATCTCATCCTCTGTCGTCCCCTTTTCCTCCTAACATAAGACATGGGGTCCCGGAATTCCCATTCAACAGAGGAGAGGCACAGAAAGAAGTCCCGTAAGGAATGAAGAGAAACCCCAGGAGGGCAGCGACGCAGCAGGCCTAGAGAAGACGCAGCCTCCAGTGGAACAGGAAAAGGCAAGGCTCTACAAGGGCTGAATCCTTGCAGATGGGGACTGCAGTCAGGAAATTAAAAGACACTTGCTCCTTAGAAGAAAAGCTATGACAAACCTACACAGCATTTTAAAAAGCAGAGACCTTACTCTGCCGACAAAGGTCCGTCTAGTCAAAGCTATGGTTTTTCCAGTACTCATGTATGCATGTAAGAGTTGGACCATAAGGAAGGCTGAGCACCGAAGAACTGATGCTTTTGGACTGCAAGGAGATCCTAAAGGAAATCAGTCCTGAATATTCACTGGAAGGACTGATGCTGAAGCTGAAGCCCCAATACTCTGGCTACCTGATGTGAAGAGCTGACTCATTGGAAAAGACCCTGATGCTGGGAAAGATTGAGGGCAGGAGGAGAAGGGGACAAGAGGATGAGATGGTTGGATGGCATCATGGAGTCAATGGACATGAGTTTGAGCAAACTCTGGGAGATGGTGAACGACAGGGAAGCCTGGCGTGCTGCAGACCATGGGGTCACAAAGAGTTGGACACGACTTAGCGACTGGACAACAGCAACAAAGATATGGGGGAAAGACGTGAGCTTCCGTGCTCTCTCCCAGACCCCTGGCCAGCTTTGGGAGTGGTCTCAGAGGTCCGGTGCCTCGGAATTGCCTGGGTTGCTGGTAACATGGAGCTGCGGCCCATGGCTTTGCTCTCTCAGGTTACCTGGTCCTCCCCAGAGTTGGAGAAACATTTTCTATAGCATAGTTTTAAACTTATTTCACTCTCCCCGAGAATGTAATAGTTCTTTAGTCATTTTATGAATTCCACATCTAAGTGGTTTCCAACATTTTGCCTTCTTTAGCAGTTTAAAATAACTGTTGTGGTTTTACCTGGAGTCCATGAGCATTCCAGGGACTAATTCCTCAAAGAAGATGTGATACGTGTGATATATGTATATATCATATCTTCTTTGGAATCTAAAAAAAAAGTGATACAAATGAACTTATTTACAAAACATAAGTAGACCCACACACATAGAAAACAGACTTATGGTTACCAAAGGGGAAAGGTGTACAGGAGGGATAAATTAGGAGCTTAGGCTTAGCAGATACACACTGCTGTATATATAAAATAGATCAACAACAAGGTCCTACCATACAGCTCAGGGATCTATATTCAACATTTTGCAATAACCTATAACGGAAACGAATCTATATATATATATATTAAATATATACATCTAAATATCTATATATGTGAATCACTGCTGTACACCTGAAACTAACACGACTTTGTAAATGAACTATACTTCAATTAAAAACAGCTTTGTTAATTAAATAAAAGAGCTCACCGGGTAGACCAAGGCTGACTGAAGGCTTGTTTTCCAGTGATTTGATCAATAACAGTTCTGAGTTGACTTTTAGGATCTGGACCAGATGTCCCCACAAAGCAAGGTGGGGGTGATGGGAGCTTTTAAAAGAGGAGACACCCCAGCTGTTGGTGGTGGCTGGCGTTTTTCTCCCTGTTGTCAGCCCCAAGCACTTAGCAATTCCTTCTGCTGGGGTCTCGCGTACTGGAGGCTATCCCAGAGGAAACAGGGTCTTCAGCTGAACGACCTGTGCTTCAGTCCTTAACAGCATCCAACGACGGGACAGTTTGTCAGGAAAGCCATACCCTACAGATGTTAGGTCAGATTTTATTAGTAAGTGGAAGCATGACATATATGTAAGATATATCGAAATCCTAACTGTCCAGCTGGAAACGGTTTTATGAGGTCAGCTCCTCCTGTAATCAGGACCCCAGAAGCCCACATCAGGGCCGCTCACAGCTCTGCTGGATCCCCAGCTTGAGCTCCTAAGACCAGGCATGTGGCTTCAGCTTGAATCGCAAGCTGACTAGAAGGCTGGCCCCGGGTCCGAGTTACAGAGGAGACTTTCTAAGCATTCAGGGCTCGGGCCAGGACAAATGTCTTCCGTGCCACCCTTAGATGGAGTTCTCCGCCTCAGCCCACCCTCCCACCAAGAGTCCAGTCCTTCCTGGTCTTGGAGTCTCAGTGCGAACCTCGCCCAGGTCCCGGCCTGCTCTCCCATCTCTCGCGGCCGTTGCGATGGAAAAGTTTTGGTGCCCCGGACGAGCGAACAGCCCCAGGGCCCGTGGCGTCAGTGCTACCCAGCACGCTGGTTGTCAGAGTCTTTTTCATTTTTGGCCGATGGACTTTTCTCTTTACTGGGATCCCGATTAAGGATTAAAGGACTTTTGTTACAGTTCATCCAAAAGTTCAAAATGTTTCCCTCAGGAAACTTCTTAGGGACCCCACCCCCTGGATTCTGGGATGGCACGTGGCACGGGTCTTGCAGGGGCGCCTGTATGCTGTGTCTGGATGGAGGCCCTTTGGCAGAGGAGCCTGGGGGTGGGGGAGTCCCCCGTGCATGGTCACTGCGGGCCCCCAGCCCCAACCCTGCCCTTTCTCTCTGCAATGCCGGCAGCCCACAGTCCACGCGCCACTGCTTGCGAGTCTGCAGAAGTTCACGAACGCACCTCAAGCCCTGTCCGCTGGTTGCACTAGCACAGCCACAGCGGGATGAGAGCTCGGGACCCTCCCCCACAATTCCCCAGCAAGGCAGGAGCCCGGGTTTCAGGCCTCGGAAACTGTTGAGTCAACAGGGTCTTTGGATAAAGCTGTAGCTGGAGAAGCTCACAGCAGCGCAGGAGGCCGGCCCGAGGGAGCAGCCTGTGAGGAGGCCTGTTTCGCGACCTGGCGTCACGGACTTATCCTCCTAGGCCAGGTGAGTCATCAGAATCCCCGTGGGCAAGGCCAGGGTGCAAAGCGGCCCCAGCCTCACCCTCGGGCTGTTCTGATTCAGTGGCTGCCTGGGCCTAGTTCTGGGCCCTGGAGGAGCCCCTGGGCTTCTGGAGCACAGCCCAGCACTGGGCCCCTGCAGCAACGAGCAGCCCCGGGGTGTTTCCAGGGGCTGAGGGTGAACACAAAACCACTGAGTCATTTCTTCAGGTCCCTCATACTCCTGGCACCCGGGGGGAAGGCAGAGAGCCTGACTTTAGGCAGAGGTTGCCTTGCAAATCTCCAGGCAGCGGCCACACACCTGTGCTGTTGCCAAGCGGTGGAATTCAGTTGGTGGTGAACTGCAGAGTTCCACCTCTTCATGTCTGGTATGTTTTTGTTTTTGTTTTTAGCTCTCAAAACTTGAAAAACTGGTTAGAAAGAAAACTTTTCACTGTCTCATCTTCCTTTTGAAGCAGAAGTCATTGTAATTTCTGCCAGTTAAGAGTTGAACAGAGTCAATTCAAATTTTAAAAGACAGGTTCCCAATACCTTTAAAAATTGCACCAAAGACAAAAAAACTTAGGAAAAAACCTGACCAAGGAGGTGAAAGACTTATATGCTGAGAGCTCTAAAATATTAATAAAGGAAACTGAAGATGCTTCAAAGAATGGAAAGATAGCCCATGCTCTTGGATTGGAAGAATTAATATAGTTAAAATGGCCATGCTACCCAAAATAATTTATAGATTTATTGTGATTCTTATCAAATTACCCATGACATTTTTTACAGAACTAGAAAAAATAATCCTGGAGTTTATATGGAATCATAAAAGACCCAGAATTGCCAAAGCAATCCTGATGAAAAAGAACAAAGTAGGAGGCATAACTCTTCCAGACTTCAGACTATACTACAAAGCTACAGTAATCAAAATGGCATGGTATTGGCACAAAAGCAGACATAAGGATAAATGGAAGAGAATATGGAGCCCAGACATAAATCCAGACACCTCTGATCAATTGATCTTCAGCTAAGGAGGCAAAAACATACAATGGAGAAAGACTGTCCCTTTAGCAAGTGGTTCTGGGAAAGTTGGACAGTTGCATATAAATCAATGAAGTTAAAATACTCCCTCATACTATACAAAAAAATAAACTCAAAATGGCTTAAAGACTTAAACATGAGATGAGACACCATAAAAGTCCTAGAAAATGACACAGGCAAAACTTTCTCTGACATAAATTGTAAAATGTTTTCTTAGGTCAGTCTTGAAGCCAATAGAAAGAAAAGCAAAATTAAACAAATGGAACCTAAGAAATTTGCAAGCTTTTGCACAGCAAAGGAAACCATAAACAAAACAAAAAGACAGTCTACAGACTGGAAGAAAATATTTGAAAATGACGCAGCCAACAGGGGCTTAATTTCCAAAATACATAAACAGCTCATACAACTCAACAATGGCAAAAACCAAAGAATCCAATTGAAAAATGGGCAGAACAAAATAAACATTTCCCCACAGAAGACATTCAGATGTTCAACATTGCAAGCTATTAGAGAAAAGCAAATCAAAACTACAATGAAGTAGCTTCTCACGCCAGTTAAATTAGCCACCATTAAAAAGTCTCCAAATAACAGATGGTAGAGAGAAAGGGGTGGAGAAAAGGGAATCCTTGTACAAAAACTCAGCAGTGGCCACAGGACTGGAAAAGGTCAGTTTTAAGACGGTAGGCGCTGAGAGAGGGCATCAGAGGGCAGACAGACTGAAACCGGGTAGCTAAAGTATTGGAGCTTCAGCTTCAGCATCAGTCCTTCCAGTGAATATTCAGGGCTGATTCCCTTTAGGATTGACTGGATTGATATCCTTACTGTCCAAGGGACTCTCAAGAGTCTTCTCCTACACACACACACACACACACACACACACACACACGTGTGAGTGTGTGTGTATCTGAATCACTTTGCTGTATAGCAGAAATTAACACAACGTTGTAAGTGAACTAGAATTTTTTTAAAAAAAGAAGATAAGCTCCCAGACTCTGTTTAAAAACAGGCTGGCTTCTCTGTGATGCAGTAGGTAAGAATTCACCTGCCAATGTGGGCCACACAGGTTCCATCCTTGTTCGGGGAAGATCATCCACGCCTCGGAGCAATTCAGCCGGTGCACCACAACTCCCGAGCCCACTCTCTAGAGTCCATAAGCCTCACTACTGACCCCACAGCCACTGAAGCCCGAGTGCCCAGAGCCCCTGCTCGGCAGCAAGAGAAGCCGCTGCGGTGAGACGCCTGAGCACCGCAGCTGGAGAGCAGCCGCTGCCCGCTGCAACTAGAGAAAGCCCGCCCAGCAACGGAGATCCAGGGCCGCCAAAAAGTGAAACTCAGTAAAACCAGTAAATAAACCTTTCAGAGGAAAACAGGCAAGAGGACATCTGATCTTATTTAAGACGGAAGAGCAACGACCAGCTTTATGCTCTGACCTAAACAACGGAAAACCTCAGCAAAGCTTTTGAGACCCTGGGCACCACGCCGTGAAGGACGACAGAAAACAAGGGAAGTGCGCCCTCTGCTGTGCGAGCGAGCACCNGAGGACATCTGATCTTATTTAAGACGGAAGAGCAACGACCAGCTTTATGCTCTGACCTAAACAACGGAAAACCTCAGCAAAGCTTTTGAGACCCTGGGCACCACGCCGTGAAGGACGACAGAAAACAAGGGAAGTGCGCCCTCTGCTGTGCGAGCGAGCACCAGCTGGGGTATTTCCAGGACAAGATGCAAGCCCGGGAGGCGTCTCCTGAGCGGAGTCCAGGAACCAAGCACGCTGGAGCCCACAGGGCAGAGTGCTGAAGAGGAGAGAGAGGCACAGAGAGTTCTGGAGGCCTGCAGTGTCGGCTGAGCACCAGTGAGCACGTGCCGGGTCAGCACAGGGGGTGGGGGGCCGGTGATCTACCTGAGGCTGGGAAAGAACCACCATGAGGACTGGAAACAGCGCAGCTGCACTCACACAAGGTCGGGCGTAGTCGTTTGTACCATCAGCCAGAGTAGGCGTGCCTCAGCTCAGGAGCAGGGAAATTACCCCGGACCAAATGCTTCTTGGACCCCACCTGTGAAAAGTGAAAATGTTAGCCACTCAGTCGGCCCGACGGTTTGCGGCCCCTGGCCTGTAGCCCGCCAGGCTCCTCTGCCCGTGGGATTTCCCAGGCAAGAATACTGGAGTGGGGTGCCATTCCCTTCTCCAGGGGATCTTCCCGACCCAAGGATCTTGGGCCCCTGCAGCAACGAGCAGCCCCGGGGTGTTTCCAGGGGCTGAGGGTGAACACAAAACCACTGAGTCATTTCTTCAGGTCCCTCATACTCCTGGCACCCGGGGGGAAGGCAGAGAGCCTGACTTTAGGCAGAGGTTGCCTTGCAAATCTCCAGGCAGCGGCCACACACCTGTGCTGTTGCCAAGCGGTGGAATTCAGTTGGTGGTGAACTGCAGAGTTCCACCTCTTCATGTCTGGTATGTTTTTGTTTTTGTTTTTAGCTCTCAAAACTTGAAAAACTGGTTAGAAAGAAAACTTTTCACTGTCTCATCTTCCTTTTGAAGCAGAAGTCATTGTAATTTCTGCCAGTTAAGAGTTGAACAGAGTCAATTCAAATTTTAAAAGACAGGTTCCCAATACCTTTAAAAATTGCACCAAAGACAAAAAAACTTAGGAAAAAACCTGACCAAGGAGGTGAAAGACTTATATGCTGAGAGCTCTAAAATATTAATAAAGGAAACTGAAGATGCTTCAAAGAATGGAAAGATAGCCCATGCTCTTGGATTGGAAGAATTAATATAGTTAAAATGGCCATGCTACCCAAAATAATTTATAGATTTATTGTGATTCTTATCAAATTACCCATGACATTTTTTACAGAACTAGAAAAAATAATCCTGGAGTTTATATGGAATCATAAAAGACCCAGAATTGCCAAAGCAATCCTGATGAAAAAGAACAAAGTAGGAGGCATAACTCTTCCAGACTTCAGACTATACTACAAAGCTACAGTAATCAAAATGGCATGGTATTGGCACAAAAGCAGACATAAGGATAAATGGAAGAGAATATGGAGCCCAGACATAAATCCAGACACCTCTGATCAATTGATCTTCAGCTAAGGAGGCAAAAACATACAATGGAGAAAGACTGTCCCTTTAGCAAGTGGTTCTGGGAAAGTTGGACAGTTGCATATAAATCAATGAAGTTAAAATACTCCCTCATACTATACAAAAAAATAAACTCAAAATGGCTTAAAGACTTAAACATGAGATGAGACACCATAAAAGTCCTAGAAAATGACACAGGCAAAACTTTCTCTGACATAAATTGTAAAATGTTTTCTTAGGTCAGTCTTGAAGCCAATAGAAAGAAAAGCAAAATTAAACAAATGGAACCTAAGAAATTTGCAAGCTTTTGCACAGCAAAGGAAACCATAAACAAAACAAAAAGACAGTCTACAGACTGGAAGAAAATATTTGAAAATGACGCAGCCAACAGGGGCTTAATTTCCAAAATACATAAACAGCTCATACAACTCAACAATGGCAAAAACCAAAGAATCCAATTGAAAAATGGGCAGAACAAAATAAACATTTCCCCACAGAAGACATTCAGATGTTCAACATTGCAAGCTATTAGAGAAAAGCAAATCAAAACTACAATGAAGTAGCTTCTCACGCCAGTTAAATTAGCCACCATTAAAAAGTCTCCAAATAACAGATGGTAGAGAGAAAGGGGTGGAGAAAAGGGAATCCTTGTACAAAAACTCAGCAGTGGCCACAGGACTGGAAAAGGTCAGTTTTAAGACGGTAGGCGCTGAGAGAGGGCATCAGAGGGCAGACAGACTGAAACCGGGTAGCTAAAGTATTGGAGCTTCAGCTTCAGCATCAGTCCTTCCAGTGAATATTCAGGGCTGATTCCCTTTAGGATTGACTGGATTGATATCCTTACTGTCCAAGGGACTCTCAAGAGTCTTCTCCTACACACACACACACACACACACACACACACACACGTGTGAGTGTGTGTGTATCTGAATCACTTTGCTGTATAGCAGAAATTAACACAACGTTGTAAGTGAACTAGAATTTTTTTAAAAAAAGAAGATAAGCTCCCAGACTCTGTTTAAAAACAGGCTGGCTTCTCTGTGATGCAGTAGGTAAGAATTCACCTGCCAATGTGGGCCACACAGGTTCCATCCTTGTTCGGGGAAGATCATCCACGCCTCGGAGCAATTCAGCCGGTGCACCACAACTCCCGAGCCCACTCTCTAGAGTCCATAAGCCTCACTACTGACCCCACAGCCACTGAAGCCCGAGTGCCCAGAGCCCCTGCTCGGCAGCAAGAGAAGCCGCTGCGGTGAGACGCCTGAGCACCGCAGCTGGAGAGCAGCCGCTGCCCGCTGCAACTAGAGAAAGCCCGCCCAGCAACGGAGATCCAGGGCCGCCAAAAAGTGAAACTCAGTAAAACCAGTAAATAAACCTTTCAGAGGAAAACAGGCAAGAGGACATCTGATCTTATTTAAGACGGAAGAGCAACGACCAGCTTTATGCTCTGACCTAAACAACGGAAAACCTCAGCAAAGCTTTTGAGACCCTGGGCACCACGCCGTGAAGGACGACAGAAAACAAGGGAAGTGCGCCCTCTGCTGTGCGAGCGAGCACCAGCTGGGGTATTTCCAGGACAAGATGCAAGCCCGGGAGGCGTCTCCTGAGCGGAGTCCAGGAACCAAGCACGCTGGAGCCCACAGGGCAGAGTGCTGAAGAGGAGAGAGAGGCACAGAGAGTTCTGGAGGCCTGCAGTGTCGGCTGAGCACCAGTGAGCACGTGCCGGGTCAGCACAGGGGGTGGGGGGCCGGTGATCTACCTGAGGCTGGGAAAGAACCACCATGAGGACTGGAAACAGCGCAGCTGCACTCACACAAGGTCGGGCGTAGTCGTTTGTACCATCAGCCAGAGTAGGCGTGCCTCAGCTCAGGAGCAGGGAAATTACCCCGGACCAAATGCTTCTTGGACCCCACCTGTGAAAAGTGAAAATGTTAGCCACTCAGTCGGCCCGACGGTTTGCGGCCCCTGGCCTGTAGCCCGCCAGGCTCCTCTGCCCGTGGGATTTCCCAGGCAAGAATACTGGAGTGGGGTGCCATTCCCTTCTCCAGGGGATCTTCCCGACCCAAGGATCGAATCGGTGGCTCCGGCATTGCAGGCGGATTCTTTACCATCTGAGCCGCCGGGGAAGCCCTGGACCCCACCTCACAGAGCTTAAATGCAAATCCCGAAGGGATCAGACTGTTTCCAAGTAACTCAACTGCAACCAGAACAAATACCAAGAATATCTGCAGGATGCAGAAACATCCAGCACCAAATGGTAAACTTCACATGGTCTGATTTCCCATCAGAAAGTATCAGGCATGCAAGAAATAGGAAAATAGAACCATAAGGAGGAGAAGAAGCAGCCATCAAGATGGAACTACAAATAATACAGTTGAAAGAATTAGTCAATAAGGATGTCGTCACACAAAACTCAGTTGTCAAAGATATACGCCCCCCAACCCCCAGTGCTCACAGCAGCAGTATTTACAATACTCAGGACATGGGAGCAGGAGGAGACGGGGACGCCAGAGGATGAGATGGCTGCATGGCAGCACTGGCTCCATGGACATGAGTTTGAGCAAGCTCTGGGAGATACTGAAGAGCAGGGAAGCCTGGCGTGCTGTGGCCCCCGGGGTCCCAGAGAGCTGAACACGACTTAGTGACCGAACACCAAGAAAATTAAATAATGAAAAAACTTAAACATTTAAAACAACCCCAAAGTGGACAACAGTGAGAGCCTACTATAAAGCACCTACTATAAAGCTCTATTCAGTGCTCCGTGGTGACCTAGAAGGGAAGGGAATCCGAAACAGAGGGAGTATTTCTGTATCTGTGGCTGAATTCACTCTGCCGTACAGGGGACATTGACACAGTGTCAAGCAACTATATACTCTTTTGAAAAAACCCAGTGGTCTACACTCCTGTATAAAAGGTAGAAACTGTGGAATTGGTTTTAAAAAAAAAAGACCCAACAGTATGCTACCTACAAGAAACCCACTTCAAATGTAAAGACACAGCAGCTTAAAAATAAGAGGAGGGAGAAAGATAAGCCACATCAGATCAAAAGAAAACCGGTGTGACTCTTACAACATCGGGCAAGATAGATTTCAGAGAAAAGAACATTATCAGAGACAGAGGACAAAGGCTCTATTAGAGAACATGACAATTCTGGGCACGCGTGCACCTGTCAGCGAGCTGCAAAATATCGCATAACGAGGCCAAAACTGATGGAGCTACTGAGAGAAAGAGATGAATTCACAGTTACAGCAGGACATCCCAGCACCCCTCTTTCAATACAAGGACACAGAAATTCAGGAAGGAAATAGAAGAAGACATGACTAACACTATCAACAAATTTGACATTTATGGAACATCATAACCAACAACAGCAGAATACACTTTATGGACAAAGGCACACAGAACATTTGCCGGGAGAGATCATATTCTGGGCCATAAAACAAGTGTCAAAAAATTTTAAAGTCATACAAAGTATGTTCTCTAACTACAGTGGAATTAAATTGATAAGCAATAACAGGAAGATCTCTGGACAAAAACAATCCTCAAATATTTGGTAATGAAGGTCCTGCTTCTGGGACTTTCCTGGCGGTCCAGGGACTTCTGAGTAACTAGTAAACACAGGCTATGCTGCTGCCCTCAGTGCCACGGTGATCAGAATTCTGCGTGTAAACAAGATACAGTTTTCCCGGCATAAATAAGGCATAAGGACTGACCCAGGATCTTGAGGCAGTGGTCAGCCTGGGTGAAGGACACACACACAGAGCTCCAGCACTGGGTGTTGTTGGCACCTCAAACGAAGCTTTTAAAATGACACCTATTCCCTTTGATATCTGGGAAGGTGTCCTGGGAAGGTCTGCCTTGAGCAGGGAAAGGGGCACGTTCAAACCTCCCTCTTGACGGCGCCAGCCTGTCAACTACAAACTGGAATTTGCCAAAGTGGTTCGGTTGGCAGAGAATCCACCTGCAACGCAGCAGAGGTGGTTTTGATGCCTGGGTCAGGAAGATGCCCCGGGGAAGTAGAAAACCAAGTCCAGTATTCTTGCCTGGAGAATCCCATGGACAGAGGATCCCGGCAGGCTACACTCCGTATGGTCACAAAGAGTTGGACACAACTTCGCAGCTAAACCGCCAGCGTCTGCCTCTCCAAGGATTAAGTCATGCCCTGCTGAACCTGCTGACCTTCAACACCCCCTGAAGGAGTCAGGGTGAGGAGTGGAAATGTGGTGCCCTCTGCTGGCGTGGGGGGAACTGCCAGGACAGGTCTTCACATAGATATTTTCCGGAGCCGATTTTACGAGCCCAGCTCTTGTATCCCCCCCGTATCTGGAAAAGCACTCAAGTCCTCCATGGTGACCACTGTTCCGCGTGACGCGCAAGGCTTCACGAGACGAGTGGAGACTTTCCGGGAAAATGCGTGCGCCTGGCGTGTATCCCCCTTCACCAGAGTCACGTGTATCCTGGCCTTCCCCTTTCTCTCTGGAGCAGTCTCTCAGAGCTCTCTAAGGCGCTGGCCCCGGGGCTGCAGTCCTCGCTTTGCCCCAGATAAGACTCCACTCGCAACTTTCAAGCTGTGTGTTTCTTAGTGACAAGCCCCAAGCGCTCCTACCGCTCCGGTCGCGATGGGCCCAGGGCAAGCGCATGTCCGGCACCGGGGAGATGGCCCGTCAGCCTCTCGGGAGCGCGTGCAGGCCCGTGCTCCAGAGCCCTCGGAGCTGGCATTGTGGTGGCTCCTCCAGGACTGAGCAGCAGGACAAGCTCTGGATGCCCCGGCTCAAAGACTGGACCTGCCCCCTCCCCAAGCCCTTAGGAGGACTGCTCACCGTATACGCTGGGCAGGGAGCCCCAGGGCTCCAGATCTGCGTCTGCCTGCCGCCTTTGGACCTGAGAACTGTCCTACATCCAGAGCTGGCGAGGGACGGTGATTCTTCCACGGACGAGCCAGTTACCATCAGCCTTCTGCTTGCCGGCTCCGGAAGCTGTTACTGTCCAAAACGCGGCCTCATCGCGCGCTCGACACTCTCCTGGCCATCACTGCGGGCCCCACCGCCCCTGACTGCCGCTGTGGCCTGCTCTTCATCTCAGTAATCGTGTCCATCCTGTCTCTGATGGTGAACCCGGGGCAGCCTCTCCTGCCAAGCGCGGTCTGCAGACGACAGCCGTCCCCGGGCTCTAACAGGTGCCGAAGCCCGGCCAGCTCACTGCCTGACGCAGAGCCTTCTCCAGGACACCGGGTCTGGCGGAAGCTCTCCAGCCTCACCTTGCAGCCCATCCCGCAGGGCCTTCAGCTCCCCTCCCTCAGTCCTCTGCCAAGGAGACCCCAGCGTCTCCACCTCCTCACGGAAGGCCGCTGTCACAGGCTTCAAGCCACCGTCCCAGCGGTGAATGTTGACTGCATCCCTGCCAGGCGCTGAACCGGAGTCCCAGTTCAGTGGCTCCGCGTGAGTCATTCATTTCTATCCATCTGTCAATGTCCCCTGCCCCTCCCCCTGACAGGCTCATTGCCCTCAAGCTCCATTCCCAGGGTCCTCTTCCTGCAGTCCGGGTGCCTCGGCCCCCGCGGTCAGGAAGCAATTTGCTCCCAGAGAGGATGCTTCCCTGCTGGGCTGCTTTCAACGTTGACCCTGTTTATCTGGGCTTCCCTGGTGGCTCAGACGGTAAAGAACCAGCCTCCAGTGCAGGAGACGCAGGTTCGATCCCTGGGTCGGGAAGATCCCCTGGAGGAGGGCATGGTGACCCGCTCCAGTGGTCCTGCCTGGAGGATTCCGTGGGCAGAGGAGCCTGGCGGGCTGCAGCCCACGGGGTCGCACAGAGTCGGACGCGTCTGAGCATGCGCACACGCATGCGCTGTTTGTCCGTTTGATCCACTTGGCGGTAACGAGGCACGCCAGGGACAGGCTTGTGACCTCCTTTTCCTTAGAGTATTTGCTCTAGAAGTCTTGTCATTGTACACCCTTTCTCTGCCCCCTTGAAATGTCTGAAGCTTAGTCAAGTTGAGGAAGATGCTCAAGTTATCTTGACCACTGGGTGCCAGGGCAGGGGGTGGGCGGCCATCCAGGCTCGGCTCCCGGGGACCAGGGAGCCACCCGTGCGGGGGTGAGCCACCCCCAGGGGAGCCCGCAAACATTGCATTGGTCAAGATTCTGTTCCTCCGCAATTTCACCTACTGGTTTTAGCGTTCTTCACATCTCTGGTAGACCCTTGTACTCACGACTGTCCCCAGGGGACAGTCAGTGGCGAGGTGAAGTCCTCCCAGCAGGGCTGGAGGGGAGAGGGAGAGGTCTGCAGTAAGGGTGTGCTGATTCCTGGGCGGTGGTGAATGGCTGGCTGTCGGTTTGGGATAAGAAAGGGGCGAGACTGGAAGACTAGTGATGAGGAGGTCTGGGGAAGAGGCATACGAGTGTGAGGGGGCTGGGCGCAAAGCAGGCAGATCTTTGTGCCACCCGAGCCTGCCCAAGACCCCTCCCCTCTTTTAAGGAAGTACTTGACCACGTGGTAGGCAGGATGGCTTGTCCAGTAGATGTCAGGGGCCTCCTTCCTCAGCCACACCAGGGTTTACACAGGGGGCCATGACCAGGGACAATGGGGGCCAGGCTGGAGGCGGGGTGGGGGCTTCCTCTCCCTGAGACTTAGCTCACCGATGACCCCTCCAAAGGCCGACCTGTCATCGTAAGAGCTGTTGGCCCTCAGTGTGACACCGTCCCTAGAGAAGACAAGCCACTCACCCCGCCAGTTTATTACATCAGACCTCTCGAAGCAGGAGGCAGAGAAATGCTTCCTCGACAGAAGCAGTGCCCGCCCTGGGTGTGGATTTTCTGTGCCCACAGTTGCTCTGCCAGGTTACCTGACGCCTGATTGACCTTTCGTAGCATCACCTCCGAGTCAGAAGAGCTGTGACAGCGGGCTCTTCTGTTCTGACACAAATCGTATCGCTGAAGCAGCCGGTCAGAGAGAAGATCAGGATTACCTTCAGCTAAGACGTGGGCTGGGGATGTCACCCTGCAGGGTTGAGGCTCTGTCCCCCAGCGTGCAGGGTACGCCCTGAACCGATGGCCCACACTACATCCTTGCTTGTTGTGATTTACCTTTTTAATAATTTTGTAACCTGTGGTGTATAGGTTGCTGAAACTGAAACTCCAATACTTTGGACCCTGATGTGAAGAACGGACTCACTGGAAAAGACCCTGATGCTGGGAAAGATTGAAGGCAGGAGGAGAAGGGGACGAGAGGATGAGATGGCTGGATGGCATCACCGACTCGATGGACGACACTACATCCAAGCAGCTAGAGCACTGTGGGGAGGTGGGAACAGCCGCTCTCATCACTCCCGGAAACCCAAGGGAAGCACTTTTTCTTCTGGTCCCCGAACATTTAGGTCCCACTACATTGTTATCCGGGGATGAAGCCTTGGCCCAGGGAGAGTGTTCCTTTGAACTTAAACCTGTGAACACCATCTGGTCACGTTGAGCTCTGTATTCTGATGGACCAGCAAACAAAGGAGTTACTTTCCTGGTGGGGGTAGTTGAGCCTGGTTATCCTGAGAAGTTACGGTGCTGCTATTCAGTGAAGACAGAGAGGAACATATCTGAACTCAGGGCATTCTCTGGGGCGTCTCTGGGTGCTTATATCCTAAGGGAAAATGGAGAATGGCTAACTGTAGCAACCATCTTTTGACAAGAGAAAGGCAACTATAGGCTCTGACTCCTCAAGTCTGAAAGTCTTGGTCACCCTACCAAGCGAGCGATCTGAGCCAATATAAATGATTGCTGAAGGTGAGGAAAATCACGTGTGAGTGGTGGAAGAGGAAGATGACTTTCAATTGCATCTCTAGTCCAGTTGCACCAGTGACTCGGTCTTCACCCCCTACTTTTTGTGCAGTTAGTCAAAATCGAAAGAAACTGAAAAATTGGACTTCAAATGTGGCGTGAGAGCGTCTGAGTGGTGCAAGAGGCTGACTGTGCGTAGCTGACACCTCTGATGCCCTGTGTCCCACACCATCAGCCCCCTCTGTCTTCAGCTGGAAGTGTAACAGGCAGTTCCATGCAAGCTCAGGTGACAGCATCCCAAGTCAAGTGGGTACCATGCAACTTATCCACTTCTTATAGCAAGGCTGAGGGTGCTAAGTCGCTTCAGTCGTATCCGACTCTCTGCAACCCCCCGGACTGTAGCCCTCCAGGTTCCTATGTCCGTGGGATTCTCCAGGTAAGAAGATGGAGTGGGTTGCCATGCCCTTCTCCAGGGCATCTTCCCTACCCAGGGATAGAACCCACGTCTCCTGTGGCTCCTGCCTTGCAGGCGGATTCTTTACTACTGAGCTAGCAGGGAAGACTTCTTAAAAAGTATTTTATTTTACTTTTGGCCATGCTCTGCAGCATGTGTGGTCTTAGTTCCCCAACCAGGGATCAAACCTGTGCCGCCCGCACTGGAAGTACAGAGTCGCAACCACCTGGGGCACCAGGGAAGTCCTGCAGTAGTTGCTGTTAAGTGTAAAAAAAAAAAAAATTACTGGAGTTTCAGAAAGTACGAGGAGAAAAGTTTTTCGCCGCAGAGAGACGAGAAACTAAAGTCCGACCGGTACACTGAACGAAACCGGTTCCACTATAATCGGTTGTGTAGCGGTCAGCTCCGACCTTGTGAGGAACGAACAACACTAAATGGAAAAATTATTAAAACATTGGACACCACATATCCAACGACTTTCAGGTTATGAAACCGAGGACTACACTTCTTGCCTGAGTGACCTTTTCTGGGACTACGACCCTTTCTAACTTCCGTCCTCCTCTTCCCCTGCTTTCCTACTCTACCGACCTACCGTAGTGGCTGAGCTACCTGCACTCAGACTCACTGGAGGCCCTCAACCACTACTTGTCCCTTCGGACCGCACGACGTCAGGTACCCCAGCGTTTCTCAGCCTGTGCTGACTCGCTGACTTGACTACCAAATATCCGGTTGTACCAGCCTTCTCAGTGCATTTTCGTGGTGGTGGCTTGTGGATTTTCTACGCACCTACCACCAGAGAGGTTTTGTAAGTAAACTAAGTGGAGAGACCGTAGATGTCCTGTGAGTCGGGTCTGCTTGGTGTCGTCTCCGACTACCCGATTGCACTTGAGTCTGTCCACGTCGAGGTTAATGTCGACTACACGACCCGTACCAATCAAAAATCGACTTCGTCTGACTGGCTGGGAGACCTTACACTATATGTCGACACCTAAGTCACCCACCAAATCAGAGTCATGAATGCTTCTGTCTTTTCGTTTTCGTTGAGTTGAGATACGCGGTTCCTCTAGTTGTGGCGAGGAATGAGCGGAGTCGAGGCTCAGTGATCGTTGAGAGACGGAAGACTAGGTACCAGTCCTCTCGCGGTCAGGAGAACTATAGAACGTACCACAGTACGATCAAGGACCTCTTCCTTTACCGTCGGGTGAGGTCATAAGAACGGACCTTTTAGGGTACCTGTCTCCTCGGACCGCCCGATGCCAGGTGCCCCAGTGTTTCTCAGCCTGTGCCGACTCGTTGACTCGTACGTGCGCAGTCGATTCAGAGATCGCGCCACTACCGCGGCACGATCAACCTAGACAATTTGTCCCTCTGCGTCCATGAACCCTGTAAGATCACCCAGAAGGTCCACGGTCTATTCCCAAAGTAAAGACTACTCAGTGCACTGGCACACCAGCCAAGTTGGTCAGGGCCAGTGGTCTGAGCATGCAGAAACTCTCTCTAAGGGAAGAGAAGGGGAGGAAGGACTGCTGCCTCTTCTGTCTCCACTGCCGCAGAAGAGGTACAGCTGGGTCAGGGGCTCTTTGTATTTTGGAGACAACAGATACTGCAGCCACTCACTGAGTGGTCCAGAGACTTCCAGCTTTGATGGATGAGATCAGGCGCATTCAGGGTGCTATGGCCGTAGATTTCCAGCCTTGACTAGGACCCAGAGCCAAAGCATGCTGTGCGGGACATTCAGGATGCTTTTTGAGCCACAAGACCCAGCACATTCAGCGGGAATAAATGCGTCGGGATTGGACTTGAATGCTATTTGGATTCTCTTGTAAGAGTCTCGGCAAAGCCCCCCGAGAGCACGGGGTGGGTCCACGCCTTCCCAGCACTTACACAACAGCTTCTGGAAGCTGTCAGCGCTGGTCAGCAGAGGGTCATGGCCACAAGGACTGTGCAGAAGAGCTCCCTGTCATGAACTGTTATCTGGCCCACTGAGTCGTACGAGAGCCTCGGGAATCAGGCTCAAGCCAGGGGCTTCCCAGGCGGTGCTGGTGGTAAAGAACCTGCCTGCCAATCCAAGGGGCAAAAGACACAGGTTCGATCCCTGGGCCGGGAAGATGCCCTTAGGCGGGCATAGCACCTCACTCCAGTATTCTTGCGTGGAGAATCCCATGGACAGAGGAACCTGGTGGGCTTTAGTCCATAAGGCCACACAGAGTCGGACGCGGCTGAAGTGACAGCAAGCCAGTGCAGAGGACAGGAGTAAATTCCACCAACAGATCCACCACCTCTTCTCTCTCCACCCAAGGCCTCCGGGGAGTTCCTGATGACCAGCCGGCAGAAAAATGATGGCCTTGGGTCAGTGACCCCCTTGCAGCATGGATGTACCTTGTCCCTAAAGCTGTGTCAAGTTAGAGTTCCCGGGGATCTCTTCCAGGAGAGAACACTAAAACCTGGGACACAGGCAGGTTTTGCCAATTCCCACTTGGCTATTAATTATCCCTGATAAAGTTTCCACAAATTATCATTGAGTTCCTCATGCCATTGGACCAAATTCAAAAAGTACCAGAGCCTCTCTGCCACGAGGCGCTCCTACACGATGGGGACAGGGAAGGGATTGTCAGCAAGTTGGGGATTCCCTGAGACAGCTCATCTTAAGGCTTCCAAGCAATAGCTGTGGGCCATCACCTTGAGAGGGAGTCTGTGGCTGATTGGAATGATGCCATCTTGTTGTCATTGAAAAGGGACTTCCCTGGTGGTCCAGGGGTTAGGAATCTGCCTGCTAATGCGGGGGATGCGGGTTCCGTCCCTGGTCTGGGAAGATCCCACATGCCATGAGACAGCAAAGCCCATGGGCTGCAGCTGCTGAATGCACACGTCTAGGGCAACAAGGGAAAGCCACCAGAGTGAGTGTCGCCTCCACTCACTGCAAATAGAGAAAGCCCACCTGCAGCAGCAAAGACCCAGGCAACCAAGAATAAGTTAATTAACTCTGAAAAAACAGAAGAGGGGGAAAATGGGCCCCAAATCATAACATGCAAGGAGACTAACAGATCCGGGGGAGCAAGGGGACACGAATGTCACACACCCCTCGGGTCTCCTCGGTGCGGCCCACCTCCCGACCGTCTCTGTGGCTTGTCCCCCCACAGCTGTCTGCACTCCCAGCTGACTCAACTCAGATCCAAAATGCTCTGGCACCTGGGACAGAACAGCCGCGTGCCCCGGAGAAGCCTCTCCCGGGCCGCCACTCCGTAGACCTAATACACACAACTGCAGTGCTGGTCTTCTGCCCACTCCTCTGCGTCCACCCCAAGTCCGCAGCCTGACTGTCCACTGGAGGCTGAGTGAGGAGCTGAGAAGGGGGAGAAAGGGAGCGCCTCGCAGGGCAAACTTCAGCCAACGGAAACTGAAGGCATCTAGGCAGACGGTGTCTCCCCTCTGCCCTCCCCCGAAGGGCTGAGGATAATCCCTCCTTCCAGTCTATCCACAGACGCCCCACCAGCCACACAGACTCACCTGCCACGCATCTGCACGTCCCTTTGGGCTCACTGGGAAGTGGCCCCTGGGTGCGATGCCTCACTTCATGCTGTGCCCACCCTCTGGCCTTCCTCTGTGCCCCCTTCTTTCCGCCTGGTTGGTGTCTTCCATGAAGAAGCATCATGCCACCTTCATCTTTGCCTCCAGCTGTTTCCTAGAAAACCCAGAGTAAACCATACTTCAGGTATGTATTTTCATTTTGAAATTTTTATTGGATAAAATATTTAAAGCTGTGGCCTTTTCTTTCAGTAACTGTTTTCCGACTCAGGGAGTCAAAGCAAGAAATAACGAAGGCTCATCAGTACCATTTACCCAAGTTCCATATATACACATTAATCTACAATATTTGCTTTTCTCTTGGACTTATTTCACCCCATATGACAA
>SJYR01000379.1:439876-453832 GCA_006410655.1 Kobus ellipsiprymnus | reverse complement strand
GTGTCCGACTCTTTGCGACCCCATGAACTGCAGCACGCCAGGCCTCCCTGTCCATCACCAACTCCTAGAGTCCACTCAAACCCATGTCCATCGAGTCGGTGATGCCATCCAACCATCTCATCTTCTGTTGTCCCCTTCTCCTGCCCTCAATCTTTCCCAGCATCAGGGTCTTTTCAAATGAGTCAGCTCTTCGCATCAGGTGGCCAAAGTATTGGAGTTTCAGCTTCAGCATCAGTCTTTCCAATGAACACCCAGGACTGATCTCCTTTAAGATGGACTGGTTGGATCTCCTTGCAGTCCAAGGGACTCTCAAGAGTCTTCTTCAACACCACAGTTCAAAAGCATCAATTTTTTGGTGCTCAGCTTTCTTCACAGTCCAACTCTCACATCCATACATGACCACTGGAAAAACCATACCCTTGACTAGATGAACCTTTGTTGGCAAAGTAATGTCTCTGCTTTTTAATATGCTGTCTAGGTTGGTCATAACTTTCCTTTCAAGGAATAAGCATCTTTTAATTTCATGGCTACAATCACCATCTGCAGTGATTTGGAGCCCAGAAAAATAAGGTCAGCCACTGTTTCCATTGTTTCCCCATCTATTTGTCATGAAGTGATGGGACCAGATGCCATAATCTTAGTTTTCTGAATGTACTACTGGAGATCAGTGGAGAAATAATTCCAGAAAGAATGAAGGGATGGAGCCAAAGCAAAAACAACACCCAGCTGTGGATGGGACTGGTGATAGAGGCAAGGTTCAATGCTGTAAAGAGCAATATTGCATAGGAACCTGGAATGTTAGGTCCATGAATCAAGGCAAATTGGAAGTGGTCAAACAGGAGATGGCAAGAGTGAACATCGACATTCTAGGAATCAGCGAACTAAGATGGACTGGAATGGGTGAATTTAACTCAGATGACCATTATATCTACTATTGCGGGCAGGAATCCCTCAGAAGAAATGGAGTAGCCATCATGGTCAACAAAAGAGTCCGAAATGCAGTACTTGAATGCAATCTCAAAAATGACAGAACGATCTCTGTTCGTTTCCAAGGCAAACTATTCAATATCATGGTAATCCAAGTCTATGCCCCGACCAGTAACGCTGAAGAAGCTGAAGTTGAACGATTCTATGAAGACCTACAAGACCTTCTAGAACTAACACCCAAAAGAAATGTTCTTTTCATTATAAGGGACTGGAATGCAAAAGTAGGAAGTCAAGAAACACCTGGAGTAACAGGCAAATTTGGCCTTGGAGTACAGAATGAAGCAGGGCAAAGGCTAATAGAGTTTTGCCAAGAGAATGCACTGGTCATAGCAAACACCCTCTTCTGAAAACACAAGAGAAGACCCTACACATGGACATCACCAGATGGTCGACACTGAAATCAGATTGATTATATTCTTTGCAGCCAAAGATGGAGAAGCTCTATACCATCAGCAAAAACAAGACCAGGAGCTGACTGTGGCTCAGATCACGAACGCCTTGTTGCCAAATTCAGACTGAAATTGAAGAAAGTGGAGAAAGACACTAGACCATTCAGGTATGACCTAAATCAAGTCCCTTATGATTATACAGTGGGAGTGAGAAATAGATTTAAGGGACTAGATCTGACAGAGTGCCTGATGAACTATGGACGGAGGTTCGTGACATTATACAGGAGACAGGAATCAAGACCATCCCCAAGAAAAAGAAATGCAAAAAAGCAAAATGGCTGTCTGAGGAGTCCTTACAAACAGCTGTGAAAAGAAGGGAAGCGAAAATCAAAGGAGTAAAGGAAAGATATGCCCATTTGAATGCAGAGTGCCAAAGAATAGCAAGGAGAGATAAGAAAGCCTTCCTCAGTGATCAATGCAAAGAAATAGAGGAAAACAATAGAATGGGAAAGACTAGAGATCTCTTCAAGAAAATTAGAGATACCACGGGATATGTGTATACCTATAGCTGATTCACGTTGTTGTAGGGCAGAAACCAACACAACCTTGTAAAGCAATTATCCTCCAATTAAAAATTAAAAGAGAGAAAAGAAGTAACCCAGGCGGCCACGGAGGGCCTGAGCAGGCATGCGCCCAGGAGCGGTCCCTCCCTAGGTGCCACCACGAGGGGGCACAGCCAGCTTGCTGGAAGAGGAGCTTCCAGACCCCGGCTCCCGGCTGGAGTCTGCAATCCCAGGGAGCCTCCTGCAAAGCCCGGGAGGACTGCTGTCCTCTCCCCCAGGGGGCCCTGCTTACCAAGGCGCTTCTGCTCTAGGGGTCCCCCACCCATGCCCCAGGGCCTTCTCTCCAGTGCTGGTCCCTGTTGACTGGCACATGGCATCCAGGGGCACCCAGCCTGTGAAGCTGAGTCCCGCAGTCCCGGGTAGTCCAAAGGGCCACTGCCTGCTGGTCCCCCTCCCCGCAGCTCTCCGGCCCCGAGGCTGGCCCACCTTTTCCGGGACGTCACCGGGGTCATGGGACTTCAGAGCAGCCAGGGCTGCTGGCCACTCCTGGGCCGCACATGGCACCCAGGAAAGGCTGGGCAGCATGAACTGTGTGCCCTCGTCCCCAGGGCCAGGGATCTGAGCGGTGAGTCATGGGATCAGAGCAGCTGTCACCGCGGTGGCTTCTGGAGGGGCTCAGAGTAACAGCAGCCGAGGACTGACAGGTGTTGCCACTGGTAGGGGCTTGCTGGGCGGTGGGGAAGGCATGTGGGGGGAACAACCAGGTCCTCTCTCCACGGTGTCCCCGGGGATGGCCCTGCCCGCTGACGCCCCCTCCTCACAATGCCAAGCGGAGGGGCTGGCCTGGGCCTGGCGGCCCCCGCCCTCTGCAGACACCCTGCAGCCCACCTGGCTCGCCTCCCCCCAGCTCAGAGTCCCTCTCTGCCCTTGCTAACCATTCGGGAAGAGTCCTTGGGTCACTTTGGAAAACAATCAGAGTTCCCATCCTCCCTGACTCCATTTGCTGGTAGAGTGGTGTGGGCTGGGGATGCTCACTGCACTCCGGGAAAGGCTTGAGGGGCAGAGGCGGCGACGGACACCCGCCCCGGGGGTGAGAGTCAGCCACCCTCAGGGCCCAGGAGCCCCTCTGACCAAGCCTGGCCCCACTGTCCTTTCACCCTGTGACCCCAAGGACAGCTTCCTGGCAAACACTCCCCCCGCCCCACACCGCCGGGGGAGCGTGGCAGCCCCCCGCCTGGCTCCTCCTTCAGGGGTCGGCTCTTAACCCCCCACCCCCAGCCCAGGGCCCAGGCCCGGTGGAGAGGGGTGAGATTCCTGTCTGCTCTGGAGGCCCAAATTGGGTCCCCTCCCACTGCTTCTGGCTGCACTTTGGGAAGCTGTGGCCCTGGGGTCCGGCCAAGCTCTAGGGGGGCCCTGGCCCCCAGTCCCTCCCCCTGGGCCTCCCAGCCCCTCAGTCCTCCACCTGGATCCACTCTCATGGAATAACTGGAAGAGGCATCGGCCAGTCACTCAGGGGGGAGTTCCGGCCCCAGACTTGCGCCCTCACACAACACGCCAGTGTGACCAGTCTCATTTTTAAGTAAAGCCTTAGGCGTCCTTTCCTCTATTACGTAGACTTGAAAGTGAAAGTGTTAGTCTCTCAGTCGTGTCTGATCTGTGACCCTGTGGACTGTAGTCTGCCAGTCTCCTCTGTCCCTGGGATTTCCCAGGCAAGAATACTGGAATGAGTTGCCATTTCCTACTCCAGAAGAAAAAAAAATCACTTTCTAGTTTCAAAAGTATTTCACTGTAGAAAATGTTCAAGTTAAATTAGCAAAGAAGAAATTTAAAATCACACATAATTCCAACAGACTCAAGCACTACAGACACGACACATATATATGAAAGTTGCTCAGTCATATCCGACTCTCTGTGACCCCATGGACCTTGGCCCACCAGGCTCCTCTGTCCATGGAATCCTCCAGGTAAGAATACTGGAGTAGGCAGCTGTTCCCTTCTCCAGGGAATCTTCCCAATCCAGGGTTCGAACCCAGGTCTCCCACACTGCAGGCGGATTCTTTATCATCTGAGCCACCAGGGAAGTCCTGGGTACGTGCTAAACAAACTCCTATCCCAGCTATGTTTGTACAAAACACTGTTCTTTTTTTTAATTTGCCAATGGGGAACATGGGTTGGATTCCTGGTCTGGGAGGATCCCACGTGCCGTGAGGCAGCTAAGCCCGTGCAGCACAGCTCCTGAAGCCTGCAAGCCTACAGCCTGTGCTCTGCAGCGAGAGAAGTCCATGCAATGAGAAGCCCTGCACCGCGACCAGAGAGCAACTAGCTCGCCACAGCTAGAGAAAAGCCTGCAGGCGGCAATGAAGACTTTATAATAACAAAAAAATTAAGGATTATGTGAACGACACACTGGACAGCACCCACTCCCCCCTCAGCCCGTCTGTTCCTCTGACCCCTCCCCAGGCAGCACTCCTGCCATAGTCACTGTGCTGCAAATAAACATTTGTCACTTAAGGTCAGGTGATGGATGTTTTCTTCGACGAGTGGAAGTGGACATGGTTCATTTTGCGGCTTGCAGGATCTTAGTTTCCTGATCTGGGATTGAACCCAGGCCCCAAGCAGTGGAAGCACGGAGTCCTACTCACTGGAC
This sequence comes from Kobus ellipsiprymnus, assembly GCA_006410655.1. NCBI lineage: Eukaryota > Metazoa > Chordata > Mammalia > Artiodactyla > Bovidae > Kobus > Kobus ellipsiprymnus. The sequence continues at coordinate 449,246 of SJYR01000379.1, read as the reverse complement.
CTCGGCTCATTTTCTACAAAATGGCCACACTGTCATGTAATTATTTTCCTCTTTCTCTCTTGCTGGATATTTCGAGATTTCCCAGTTTATCCTACAGCAAGAATCCTTGTGCATATTATTTCTGATACATACATTTTCCAGAAGTAGAATCCTTACCTCAAAGATCTTGTTGAAGGTAAGATAAGACTCTTAATCTCTTTGTTAAGATAAGAAATCTAGGAGAGGCAAACAGTCTATTGTTTGTCTGAGAAATCTCTTAGGTACTTAACACTGTTTCAGAATCCAGAAATGTGATTACACACGGTTACCAGGTAAGATCAGCAAGCAGCCTGCAGTTTTCTATGGAAAGTTGTTCTCATGAGTCATGGCAACAAATTCTAAAGTCCTAGAAACATTCCAAGATCCTTCTGTTTAAATAACAGATTCATTGTAACTGAGAAATGAGAAGCTGGTAACAGTATAAATGTTCAGACAAGTCCCATTTTATACCAGAAATCAAGACTTATACATATGTTCAGTTTAGTCACTCAGTCGTGTCCGACTCTTTGCGGCCCCACGAATCGCAGCACGCCAGGCCTCCCTGTCCATCACCAACTCCTGGAGTTCACTCAGACTCACCTCCATCGAGTCAGTGATGCCATCCAGCCATCTCATCCTCGGTCATCCCCTTCTCCTCCTGCCCCCAATCCCTCCCAGCATCAGAGTCTTTTCCAACGAATAAGAGGTCTGAATTGGTCTGAAATGAAAGTCTTTCATTGAGTTTTAAAATTCAGAATTGTATCTTTCCCTTCATGATTCCGGGGGAAAGGAGACATCTTTAACTCTTTCTCAGCTTCATTTTGTTAACTATATACTCTTTCATTCTTGAGGCCAGGCTCTGGAAATTAACTAGTTGGCCTTTGAGAAGCAAAAATCAGATGTGTGGAGCTCTCTTTTACTGAGCCAAAAAAGAGAAATAAATGAATACGATCTTAATTAATAACAGCTGAATAAGGAGCACACACGACTTCTCTTCATCAAAGAATAGAAAAGCTTTTTAGTGGATACCGCAGTAATTAATTCAAAAAAGACTAAGGCCAATTCATTCTTCCACCAATAGGGAGCCAGTTTCCTCACAATTTTGCTGGAACTGGAGGCGATTATCTGGTTTACTTTTGGACAGTCTGATGGGACACAAACACACCAAATGCGCATGTTTTCATGCTTTTTAAAAGGGGGCTTTATTGAGATGTAATTGACATGCAACCAACTGCGCATATTTGAAGTTTGCTGCTGCTACTGCTGCTAAGTCAGTCGTGTCTGACTCTTCGCGACCCCATGGACTGCAGCCTACCAGGCTCCTCCACCCATGGGATTCTCCAGGCAAGAGTACTGGAGCGAGGTGCCATTACAGTTTAGTGACCTTTCACATGTATATATCCTCATGAAACTGTCATGGCAATAAAGATAACACATCAGCACCTCTAAAAGCTTCTTCATGCCCTTGATCATCGCTCTCCTCACCCACCCTGCTCACCACCCCTGGGCGAGGACAGATTCCTTCTGAGCAAGATCAGCCACCATTTCCCAGCAGTGAGGCTGACAACAACCAGGAGCATCCCCTCTGCTCTGGCAGCGTAATTTCACACCCTCTGTGGAGGGCCCTTTGACAGTATCAGTCAAGGTACCAAATGCACGACTGAACCAGCCATTCTAGGAATGAATCTTAGGAGCACTCTAATATCCATCGAAAACGACACAGGTACCAGGATAGTCTCTTCAACTGTAGTAGCAAAACACTGGAAACTCCCTAAATGTCCAGGAGTAGACACCGGGGAAATAATCCGGTGACTCAAACAATGGAGTAATATGCAGCCGTGAAAGAGAATGAGGAAGCTTTCTTAGTTCTGGGGCAGAAATTATCCCCAGTATGACGTAAAGGGGAAAGTGTGTGTGCAGAGCAGTGGGTGGTCACCGTCCACTCCTGTAGCTCTTTTCATCTTGTAAAACGGGTACTTTATACTAAACAATAACTCCCCATTCTCTCCCTCAACCCCTAGCCCATGGCAACCACCATTACTCTTCCTGACTCTGTGATTTCAGATCCTCTAAGTACCTGCACGCCTCTTCATTCTTTGGGGACCATCATGAGAGCTATGACCCCGACCCTGCCTCTCACCCTCCCCTGTCCCTCGCCTCGGGAGAAAGAGGAAGCACTTACCTGGCTGGCAGTTGGGTGGTGGTGTTACGCCTCTTTCTCTCTCTTGTTTATTGATTCTGTTCCACTCTCTCCCTCTGTCTCCAAGTGGGGAATCTGGCTGGAGGGAAGCACCACCACCCCTGTCCAAGGGGGTCTGTGTGTCCAGGAGTGGCGGTTCGTGTCATACAGCCCACAGCCTGAACTGAAAGCCACATCCTCCCCGCCAGCTTTTCCAGTAGTCCTGAGGTTGTTCTGATCTTCACCTGCCTGCCAGACTCAGGTTGTGCCCAGGCAGGTCATCCCCAACAATGAGGTTGTGTGCCAGGAGGGTATATACACACCATGCGTGCATCCTATAAGGAGTGTGTGTATTTCACATATGTGGAAAATGCACATGACATAAAACTTACCATCTTAACCATTTTAAGGTTACTGTGGTATTAGATACATATTCCCACAATGCTGCGCAAGCGTCGTCACCATCCATCCTGTGGCTCTTTTCGTCTTGTAAAACGGGTACTTTATACTAAATAAGAACTCCCCATTCTCTCCCTCAACCCCTAGCCCGTGGCAACCAGCATTGCTCTTCCTGACTCTGTGATTTCAGACCCTCCAAGTGCTTCATCTCAGTGGGTCATGCAAGATCTGTCTTTTTGTGACTGGCCTCTTTCACTCTGCGCGATATCCTCCAGGTTCATCCACGCTGTAGCGTGTGTCAGAATTCCCTTCCTTGTTAAGACTGAATAACTAACTTTGCTCTAATTCAGTGGAGCCCTTTGAATTCCCTTTGAATCCCGCGGCATGGGTGTGCTGCACTGTCCTTACCCGCGCATTCATCAGTGGACGCTGGGGTTACTTCCATGCTTTAGCTACTGCGACCGCTGCTCCTGCGAATGTGAGTGTGAGGAAGTCTCTCCGAGCCCCTCCTCTCACTTTAGAGCATGTATCCAGAAGTAGAATAATGGAGCACAGGGTAGTCGTTAAAAAAACTTAAGGACCACCATATGTTTCCCCCGTGCATTTACATTCCCACCCACAGTGCCCAAGGCTTCCGATTTCTCTACATCCTCACCAGCTGTTTTTTTAATTTTTTGATAGTAGCCATCCTCGTGGGTATGAGGTTGATATCTCATTATAGTTCTGATTTGCATTATCACTAAGGATTGGTGATATTGAGAGTCTTTTCATGTGTGTATTGGATATTTATATATCTTCTTTGGAGAGATGTCTGTTTAAGCCTTTTGCCCATTTTTGAACCAGCTAGTGTGTGTCGGGGGGGGTGGTGGTGGTTATTTCTATTATTGTTGAGTTTTAGAAGTTCTTGATGTATCCTGGATATTAATCCCTTGCAATGCAGAACACTCGAGTTCAGTCCCTGGGTGGGACTGGAGAAGGGAATGGCTGCCTACTCCAGTATTCTTGCCTGGAGAATTCCGTGGACAGAGGAGCCTGGCAGGCTATAGTCCATGGGGTGGCAAAGAGTTGGACAGGACTGAGTGCCTAACACTTTCACTTTTTCACCAATATATGGTTTCCAAATAGTCTCTCCCATTCTGTGGGTAGTATTTTTACTCTGTGGATAGTGTCCTTTGAAGAAAGACAAATTTAAAAATTTTCATGAAGTCCAACTTGTCTGTTTCTAATTTCATTACTTATGCCTTTGGTAATATGCCAAGAAATCATTACCAAATCCAGTACCATGAAACTTTTGACCTGTGCTTCCTTCTAACAGATTTATAGTTTCAGGTCCATCATTTAGGTCTTGATTTATTTTTACCTACTTTTTGTAAACAGTGTTAGGTAAGTGAGCGACTGAACTGAACTGAAGGGTATAATTTCATTCTGTTGCATGTGGGTATCCAGTTTTCTGAGCATCATTTGCTGAAAAGACCGTCTTTTCCCTATTGAATGGTCTTGGCACTCTCGTCAAAGATTATTTGACCATGTATATGAGGATGTATCACTGATCCTTGTGATGATGCCAGTTGTTTTGCTGTTCACACTGTCTGCACTGTTCGCTGAACCCAGCGAAGGCCAGGCTCGAACTAAGAGACTGGAAGGAGACTGGAGGAAGCATAGGCATGTCTACTCTTCGCGGGCTGGCCCGGCAGCCGTAATACAGCCTCTCTCCCGGCTGGCGCAGCAGCGGTAGCCGCAGCCATGACTTAACCAGGAAGTAGCAGTGACGCGGCCACAACACAGCCTCCCATGACAGAACCACGGTGTCGCTCCGGTGCAGCCGCAGCGCAGCCGCAGCCAAGGCTTTCACGGAGACACTCACGCAGGCGAAGCGCACCAGGCAGCCTGCGGGCAAGCGCGTCCTCATGGTGCGCGTGCGCAGTGCCGGGAGCGCGCGCGGCTGTTCCGTAACCACGCAAAGCCGCTGTTTGCGGAGGGTGAGAGGGCGTGGGTGAGAGGGCGTGGGTGAGAGGGCGTGACGGGCACCGTCTTCTTAGCTTCCCCACAGAGGGCTTCTGTCTGCACTCTCCGTTTCATCCCACTGACCTGTGTCTGTCTGTATGCCAGAGCCACGGCTGCATTACCACAGCTCTGTAGGAAACTTTGAAATCAGGATGTGTGAGTCCTCAGTTTTGTTCTTTTTCAAGATTATTTTGGCCATTTGGGGTCCCTTGAGAGTTCATGCGATTTTTAGAATGGGATCTTCTATTTCTGCATATTCTACAAGTGTCATTACTTTGAAGAAGTTGGGATTTTGATAGGGATAGCATTGGCTCTGTGGATCACTTTGGATCGTATTCGTAGCTTAACAATATTAAGTTTCCCAATCCGTGAACATGGGATGTGTTGCCGTTCACTTGTTTCTTCTTTAATTTCTTTCGGCAGTGCTTTGTAGTTTGCATTGTACACCTCGTAGGTTAGGGAAATGCTTAAGAACTTTCTATATGTCTCACAGCTTGTCTGCCCCTCATTTCCTGCATGACTGTCTTCTTTTATGATTGGTTGATTTTTTTTTATAATGAAATGTTTACATTCTTTTCTCATTTCCTTTTGCATGTATTATATAGCTGGTTTCTTTGTGGTTACCATGGGGATTCCATTTAACATCCTAAAGTTATAACACCCAAATTTAAATTTATACCAGCTTAATGTTAATGACATACGGAGCTCTGCTCCCTTATAGCTCTTCCTTCATGGTCAGTATCACAAAACTGCATCGTTAAACGTGGTGGTTGTGTCTGTCCCAGGCTGTTAACGGGGGTGCGCTTGGCTAGGAGTGTCTGAGGCCCTGGCTGGGCGCTGCGTTACAGTGAACACCGCAGGCCCTCTGCCACCAGGACCCGTGTTATGACTGGGCTGGCCTTGTGTTTATTGTTACAATTGCAGGACACACTTCAGCAAAAACCCCTCAGGGAACTTTGAGGAACAAGCTTTATTACTCACAGGCCTGGAGGGTGCACAGCACACCGAGGACCACACAGGTTGTGGGAAAGAGAGAGAGAGACAGAGAACGTGGGGGCTTGCCCTTGCTGTGGTCCGAGGATGGTGTCTGGGTTTGTATGGGTTACTCGTCACTGAAACATGAGAGCAGGAGTGAGGGTTTAGTTTTCTTCCACGTTGTCAGTTTTCTAGGTTTCCTACAGTATTCCGAAAGGGGAACTTCTTGAGTGTGGGAGGCCTAGTTCCTTAACTTGTTGTTTTGATAGTAGCTGTTTCATACAGCTGGTAATATGTTTATTTAAAATGGATGTCTTCTGAAATGGATGCCTCAGCACTTACATTGCAGTCAAAAGCTTACTGTTATGTACTTACACTACACTCGTCTCCCCCAAAATATAAACCATTAATTCTTTTAAGTGCATTATTCTCCTAAATTTCATGGAAAGCAAGATTTGGAGTTCCAAACCAAAGTTACAGTAATACTAGCTTTACACTAGAAACTGTTTTTCTTTTTTTTTTTTAGTGTATCCATCACTTAATTGGGTAGAAAACAAGCAAAGGTACAGGTACAAACCACTCTTACAATAATACTAGCTTTTATAATTGCTCATGTATTTACCTTTGCTGAGATGTTAATTTCTCCATGGCTTCAGGTTACCGTCTAACGCCCTTTCACTTCATCTTCGATGACTCCTTTCAGCATGTCGTGCAGGTCAGGTCTAGTGGTCATGGAGTCTTTCAATTTTGTTTATTAGGGAATATGATCATTCCTGGTCTTCCCAGGTGGTGCTAGTGGTAAGAATCTGCCTGCCAGTGGAGGAGACATAAAAGAAGCAGGTTTGATCCCTGGGTCAGGAAGATCTCTTGGAGGAGGCCATGACAACCCACTCCAGTATTCTTGCCTGAATAATCCCGTGGAAAGAGGAGTCTGCTGAGCTACAGTCCATGAAGTCACAAAGAGTCAGACACAGCTAAAGCAACTCAGCACACACGCACATGTTCATTTCTCTCTCACTTTTGAAGGACAGTTTTGCTGGATATATGATTCTTGGTTGGCAGGCTTTTAAATTTTAGCATTTGCATATATTGGCCCACTGTCTTCTGGCTTACAAAATTTTATATATATATCTGGCTGTGCCAGGCCTTAGCTGCAGCATGTAGGCTCTTTAGTGGTGGCATGTGGAATCCAGTTCCCCGACTACAGATGGAACCCGAGCCCCCTGCATTGGGAATGCAGTCTTAGTCACAGGGCCAGCAGGGAAGTCCCATGGCCTCAAAAACTTCTGGTGAGAAATCTGGTGATGGTCTTATTGAAAATCCCTTGTATGTGATGATGTGATGATTCACTTCTCTCTTGCTGTTTGCAGGAGAGTGAAAAGGCTGGCTTGAAACTCAAAATTGAAAAAAAAGATCATGGCATCTGGTCCCATCACTTCATGGCTAATAGAAGGGGAAAAAGTGGAAGCAGTGACAGATTTTCTTTTCTTGGGCTCCAAAATCCCTGCAGATAGTGACTGCAGCCATGAAATTAAAAGACACTTGCTCCTTGGAAGGAAAGCTATGCAAACCTAGACAGTGTATTAAAAACCAGAGACATCACTGTGCACACAAAGGTCTGTATAGTTAAGCTATGGTTTTTTCAGTAGTCATGTACAGATGTGAGAAGTGGACCATAGAGAAGGCTGAGTGCCAAATGTTGATGTTTTTAAATTGTGGTGCTAGAGAAGACTCTTGAGAATCCCTTGGACAGCAAGATCAAACCAGTCACTCCTAAGGAATCAACCCTGAATATTCATTGGAAGGACTGATGCTGAAGCTGAAGCTCCAATACTTCAACCACTCAATGGGAAGAGCCAACTCACTGGCAAAGACCCTGATGCTGGGAAAAACTGAAGGCAGGAAGAGCAGGGAACGACAGGATGAGATAGTTGGATGGCATCACTGACTCATTGGACATGAATTTGAGCAAACTCTGGGAGATAGTGAAGGACAGGGAAGCCTGGCTGCTGTAGTCCATGGGGTTGCAAAGAGTCAGACATGACTTAGCAGCTGGACAACAATAAATTGTACTTTTCAGCTGCAGAATTTTGGGGAGGAGGGAGTTCTTTTTAGGTTTTCTCTGTGCTGATATTTTCATTTTGTTCCCACATTGTTTTCTTGACTCTCTTCACATCTTCCTTTCTTCGAGCTTCTTTAAGATAATTGTTTTAAAGTCTTGGTCTAGTGTATCTGCTATCAGATCTTTTACAGAAATAGTTTCTGCTGGTTTACTTTTCTCCTGTGAATAGGCCATATGTTCCTGTTTCTTTCTATGTCTTGTGATTTTTTGGTTGTACAGTGGGCATTTCCATTACATAATGCAGTAACTCTGGAAATCAGATTTTCCTCCTTCCCCAGGGTTTTCTGGGTTTTGTTATCATTTTCATTTTTATTGTTGCAGGCTGTCTCGTGCAGAGGATTAGCCTGAGCTGTGACTATAATATCTTTCTGAGTCTTTCCTGCGTGTGTGTTGTCACTTCCGAATTTCCCCCAACTGTGCAGTTCAGGCTCCTAGAAACGGAAAAAGCGGAAGATGAAGGTGGGAAGGGCAATGGCTCTTTGAGTGCTCTGCAGGTCGCTTCAGCTAGCGGGGGCAGGTCTCACAGCAACGGAGAGGGAGGCGTGCAACAAGGGCTGCCACCTCTCTGTGTACCTCTGTGATCAGACACAGCATCAGTGATGAGAGCACACGTTCCCGCTGTTTGGAGGGCAGAGTCCTTTTTGCCCACCTAAGCTCCCACATGCTCTGTGCAGGCTGCTCCGAGAACATGTGAATAGCTAGCTGCCGCATGGCTGGGAGAGGAAGATGGGTAGCCGCTACTGTGCTAAGAGCTGAACTTGCCCCAAACTAATCACCAACCAAAATTTATCATCCAAATATTCCCCTAGAACTTGCAAACCTTCAACAGACTCCCGAGTTCCAAAATAATTGCATCAGAAAGACTCTGTCCATGTGATTGTTGTCTAGGTGGGGAGACAGAGTTCTTGTTCTTATTCTATCATCTTCCCAGAATCTTCTCCAAGGTGTGTTTTGTACAGAGACTACACAATGCACATATACATGGATAATGTCCCAAATGACAGGATTGTTCACGCAGAAAATCAAAGAAACTGAAAGCCCTTTAGAACAAATGATACAATCTGATAGGTTCACTGATTAGAAAACAAATGTCTGTATAAAACTCCTTAAATTAACACTTTATGCCCAGGACCTTATAAGATAATTTTTAGAGGAAAAGGTCTGATTCACAATGTTGGCTAAAACCATGAAAAGCCTAGTAACAAGTTTGAAAAGAATTGTTTAAGACCTATATGATAGCAACTCAGTCAGCTCAGGTCAGTCCAGTCGCTCAGTCGTGTCCGACTCTGCGACCCCATGAATCGCAGCACGCCAGGCCTCCCTGTCCATCACCATCTCCTGGAGTTCACTCAGACTCGCGTCCATCGAGTCCGTGATGCCATCCAGCCATCTCATCCTCGGTCGTCCCCTTCTCCTCCTGCCCCCAATCCCTCCCAGCATCAGAGTCTTTCCCAATGAGTCAACTCTTCGCATGAGGTGGCCAAAGTACTGGAGTTTCAGCTTTAGCATCATTCCTTCCAAAGAACACCTAGGACTGATCTCCTTCAGAATGGACTGGTTGGATCTCCTTGCAGCCCAAGGGACTCTCAAGAGTCTTCTCCAACACCACAGTTCAAAAGCATCAATTCTTTGGCGCTCAGCCTTCTTCACAGTCCAACTCTCACATCCATACA
>SJYR01000379.1:377059-410569 GCA_006410655.1 Kobus ellipsiprymnus | reverse complement strand
GCTTCCTTTTTGCTCCTTAATAGAGCTTCTGCTCCTCCCTCCCTTTTGTGTGCCCCACCCCCCCTCCCCTCTGGTTCCCTGCTCCCCCTGGAAACTGGACACAAAGCTCTGCAGCCTGGGAGGCATGGCCAAGTGGGCAAGGCAGGGGGGAGACGGGGGTGCCCCTTGGAACTGAGAACTTCCTCTTCCTCCTTGGGAAAGGCGGCTGGGGGCCAGTTTGGGGCTTGGACATCGATCCTGTCTCTGGACAGGGTAGGAGGGGGTTGCGGGGGGTTGTTGTGGGAAGAGGGGGCTTCAGGAGGCTGGAGTAAGACAGACTCTACCCCCTTCTTGCCTGTGGCCTCAGGGGTGACATTTTTTAGATCTGAAACAATGGTCACAGGGGGTCATTCCAGCTGCTCCCAGTAGATAGAGTGGAAGACTAAAGGACTGCCCCCCCAACCACGGCAAGTTCATCCAGCCAGAGAGGGTAATGAGGCCATGATCCAAGGGGTCCTGGCCCACTGCTTCTGTGGCTCTTTGCCATGGCCTCATTGTGCAATCCTCAGTCCTCCCTGCCAGCCTCCTCTTCTGACCCCAGATTGGGAAATCACTGGAGAATCCAAAGTGCTCTGGGTCATGGAGGAGGGGACAGCGTCAGGCTCACAGACCCACCACCCCGTCAGAGCTCCAGACCCTGATGGGCAGGGGCAGGAAGAACACGCCCGGGCAGGCTAGGCACCCCTTTACCCAGCTGCCATGATGCCCTCGCTCCAGGCTGCGACCGGGGCGGGGGACGCTGCCTCGCCTCCTACGGCTGCCCCAGTCACTTCCCCTTTCCCTGAGTTCCGCCATGAGGGTCAAGGGTCACGTCTGTGAAGCCCCCAGCTCAAGGGCAACCCTCTAACAATAGGGCTGCATGGAGAGCCAAGGGGTGTGACCGTCAGTGGGGTGCAGGGGGCAGGAGCTATTCTTATTCCCTCTTGACAGAAGAGGAAACAATCCTCAGGAGACCAGACACTTCCAGAAGGAGCCAAAGGCCAGCCAAGAATTCCACCTCAGCAGGAAATGAGCATCAGATGCGAGTTGGGAGTGTCCCTGGTCAGCTGCTGTCCCATTACCCTCCTCCCCAGGGGGCTGGGGCTCAGGCTGCAGGCCGGTTCCACCTGGCAGGAGGGCAGCAGGCAGGGGTGGACTGGCAGTAGACCCCCCCAAGTCCAGTCCAGACGTCAAGTGCCCCCATACCTGGCCCAGAGCTGTGGTCAGCTCTTTGCATGCAACCCAGGACTTGGGAGGCCCCAGACACCACACGCCTTCCCTCTGCTTGGAAATGACAGGTGACTTTTTTTTAATTGTTGTAAAATTCACATAACCAAATGCCCCATTTGGACCATTGTAAGTCCACAGCGCAGTGGCAGTAAGTTTATGCTGTTATGCAGCCATCACCACCATCCATCTCCAGGATTTTTTTCACTTTGCAAAACTGAAACTCCATACTCATTAAACACGACCTCCCCTTTCTCAGCCTCCCACCAGCCTGGCATCCCTCATTCTACTTCCCATCTCTCTAAACTTGACCACTCAAAGTAGCTCATACAAGTGAAATCAAAGTGACAGTGTTTGTCCTTTTGCGACTGGCTTACATAACTTTGCATAATATCCTCAAGGGTCATCCATGTTTCGGCATGTGTCAGAATGTCCTTCCTTTTAAAGCTTGAATAGCGTTTCATTGTTTATCTTTTCATCTGTCCCCAGACACCTGGGTTGCTGCCACCTCTTGGCTGTTGTGAATAATGCTGCTGTGAGCCTGGGAACTCAACCAGCCCTGCCAGACCCTGCTTTTGGTTCTTTTGATTAGACAGCTGACTTTTGTCCCCCTCCACAGGCATCAGGCTCTTTCCTAAGTGCTTTGTATGCATTAACTGGTTGCATCAGACAATCTGATGAAATGGTGCTCCTTAATTATCTCCTTTCCACAGACGAAGAAATCAAGGCACAGATATGTCCAGTCATGTGACATTCATTGGTGGAGCTGCGAGCCCGCACTAAACATATTATTGTGGTTCGATCGTTCATGCATGTTCCACGCTTTGCAACCCCACGGACTGCAGCACACCAGGCTTTCCAGTCCTTCACTATCCTGGAATTTGCTCCAACTCATGTCCATTGAGTCAATAATGCCATCCAACCCTCTCATCCCGTCACCCTTTTCTGCCCTCCATCTTTCCCAGCATCAGGGTCTTTTCCAATGAGTGTGCTGCTACTTATCCCCCTAATGTTGATCAGGGCTTCCCAGGTGGCTCAGGGGTAAAGAATCCACCTGCTAATGCAGGAGACTCAGGAGACATGGGTTCGCTCCCCGAGTCAGGATAATCCTTTGGAGGAGGAAATGACAACCCACTCCAGGATTCTTGCCTGGAGAATCCCATGGACCGAGAAGCCTAGCGGGCTCCAGTCCATTGGGTTACAAAGAGTCAGATAGGGCTGAGTACGCACACACAGCCCAACTGAAATACAGCTTGATGCATTTAAGTCAGACGCAAGGAAGGACTGTCTGCCGGGCAAGGAAGCTTAGATGCAGAAATGGAAGGTTTTTTGTTTTTTTTTTTACTGCCCTCCACTCCTTTTTCATGTTTGAAAAACAGAAGTATTTCCCAATCTGTTTCATGACCTCGTGCGGTCGGTTAATTGAGTCTCTGTCCTCAGCCTGCGCGGCGGCAGGAGGGGCTGACGCGGGCCAGAGAATACAACGCGGGTGGTGTGTGCTGATCGTCCTCCCTCGATTCCCTCTCCCGGAGCTCCCAGGGCGAGGGGGAGGGGACGGCAGAAGGGCGCGCATCCTGCCACAGGGCTCGGCAGGTGCAAGAAAGCCGGGTGCGTGCGGGATGGGACTGGAACACACCGGGGCTGTGGGTCGCTGGGTCTGGCCGCCCCTGGACCACCCCGCGGGAGGGCAGGGCCGGGGGCGGGGCTCCTCCACGGCCCCGCCCACTTCCCTTCGGGCGATGACTTTGCACTTCCCAAGGCCCCAGCTCCCGCTAGCGCGGCTTCTCCCCGCGCTTCGCAGGGTCAGGTGACCCGGGACCCTTTCTGGGGCCTCTAGTTTCTCGGGGCTGTCCCCGATCGCTCCCGAAGTGCGCTGGGCAGAGCCATCGGATCCTCTGTTGACAGGTGAGGAAACCGAGCCTTGGAGGCAACAAGTGGACGCAGAAAGCTGAGGCCTTGAGGCTGGGATCTCTGCTGCCACCCAGCCTCCCCCAAAGGGGAAGTCACTTGCTCAGGGTCATTGGCAGCTGCACCTGACCTTGGCCCGAGTCTCCTGACCACCCGAGGACCACGGGATGGTCAGGTCAGCTGACCAGGAGTCACCCTCCCAAGACAGCTCCTCCCAGGAGAGCCCCCATGCCGACAGGCAGTGCCCCCCAGGCTCCCACGAAGCTGTCTGCTTGTTAATAGCCCACCCTTCCTCCAGGGAGGAAGCCAGGTCCTGCACTCCTTTCTGTGTTTGGCTGATGGGGAAAATGAGGCCTGAGGAGAAAGAGCTGGAGGTGCTAGAGGTGGGTGGGGCCACATGGGACAAAGCAGGGCCCGCTGGGCATAAGGACCCCAATCCCAGTGGTCTGTAAGGACGGCACCATCTCCAGGGCACCAGGGAATCTCCACACTGGCCCCAGTGGCCTGGGCTGTTTCCTAAAAGGGCCTGGCTTTCCACAGCAGTTTTTGGTGGTGATGCAAGATGACCTGCTTCAGACCCGGGGCTGCCCTGACTCAGCAACCCAGGCTCTTCTCCTCCACCACACAGTTTCCGGGAAAACAGCCTTGCTCCACAAATAGTCCCACGAAGAGCAGAGCGGGACACCTGCAGGAGTTGTGGGAGTCCCGGTGCTGCGCGGGGTCGGCCAAGGCCGAGGGTGGAGGGAGCCTGCACCAAATCATCACCGGGCCCCCTCTTCCAGGCCGGGCGCTGGAACCTCCTCATCCGGCGTCTCTGCCCTGTGCTCTTTGGAGAGGGAGGGCACGATGGTGGGGGCTCGGCACGGAGACCACTTGGACCCTGGGGCATCCCACCACCTCCATCTCTGGTTCCTGGTTTTGGCTGAACTGAGCAGCTTGTGAGGGCTCAGTTCCCCCGAGGAGGGATGGAACCCGAGCCCTTGGCAGTGTCAGGGCAGAGTCCTAACCACTGGACCGCCGGGAAGTCCCCCATCTGGGGCTTTAGACACATTGCTTCACCCCTTTGGCCTCAATCCTTTCAAGAAACAGAGCGGACACTCGCTTAGGGGCCTGCCAGGCAGGGCTTCAAGGAGAGAGTGCATCTAAATAGCAATAATGGCCATCCTGAGGGAGTGCAAACAGGCAGGCCGGCCCTCGTCCTGCACATTTGCACTTTCTCCCTTAATGCTCCCAAGGTTATACCAGGAGTTGGGGCCCAGAGAGGTGCAATGACCTGTCCAAGGTCACACAGAGTTGGGCTCCCAGCCCAGAGGTGTCTGAATCCACAGCCTAATCCTTTTTCAAAAAAATTTAAATACAGTTGATTTACAATCGATCTGCAATCAACTAATCTATATTAATTTTGATCACCCTGCCCAGTACAAGGGCACAGGGCGTCCACCCAGCGCTCCACAATGGGAGACGGCTGGAGAAGCACCATCTAGCCCAGGGCGGCCCAGTCCCAGCTCCTCCCCCCGGGCCAATGGACGGTGGGCAGACATTGACCTTGGTGGGAGGGGGACCCTCTGACCTGCTGGAGGTCCCTAAAGGACACTGAGGTAGTAAAGGAGGAGGTGAGAGAGGGGACAGCGTGGCCCTGGGGACCCTGCAGCCCCCTCTCCCCTGGGGCAGTGATGGGGCATCTGTGAGGACTGCATCCCGGCCGCCGAGGGGGCCGCCCACGTGTCCAGGGGCCCCATGAAGTCCAGGAAGGAAGGCGCCAGGGTCAGCAGACCAAGGAGGAGGAGGGAGAGGATGCGCGGGCATGGAGGTGGCAGGCCGGCTGCCCCTCCTGGCGCCCCAGCTGCAGGGTCTCTGGCCGATCCCTGATCTCTGTTCCTGCTGGGTACAGCCTCCCAGCATCTCCTGTGTCACAGAGGAGGGGACCCAGCCTCAGAGAGGACCGGGCCGGCTCACCTGCTGCGGGAGACAGCAGCTGAGACCCGAACACCCTTGAGCAGGGCTGGCCCCAGGCTGGGCGGAGGGCCACAGAGGGAACACACCCAGGCGGAGTGAGGGGGACACCAGGTCCCTCCTGTCGCCCAGGCTGTCTTGGGTCGGCAGATTGGGTTTCCTGCCCTTGAAGCTGAGAGTCCCGCCTTGGGCAGGCTGGCCCCGCACCCTCTCACCCCCAGCCTCATCAAGGAGCCACAGGCTCAGGGCCAGAGACGACCCTCCGTCCACAAAGGAGCCCCAGGAAATGTGGGCAACGGTAAAGTCAAGCGGAGCCTAAGGGGGAAGAGCAGGGGGCCGCTCGGGGGGAAGGGGGTGGCCAGGCAGAGGTGGGGCCTGGACCCGCACTCTGGGGGCATGCAGGATGTCCTGCTGCACAGAGGAACAGACACTGGGCAAGCCCCCCCCCCCCCCATCCCTGGGCGCTGACAGGGGCTGGCACATTCCAGAAACACACGTGGACACACACACACACATGCACACATGCTTCCTTACCAGCCAGACAACCTGGTCCTCAAGTCCAGAAGCAGCTCGGAGAGCCAGCCCTCTCCCCCCAGTGCTTGGCCTGGGCAATAGAATGGCCAGGGAAACACTTGGCTCTTCGCGAGGCCTCCTGGGACCTGGTGGTGGGCGGGGTCCTGACCACAGCCCCCCAGCCCGGGACAGGATGGCCAATGGCCAGGGCCCTGGACTCAAGCCAGCCGGGGTGCCCTGGCCTCAGCCCTCCCTGCAGTCCCCAGCCTCCCTGGCTGCATCCCTCATAGGAGCTGCCGTCTAGCCTCCTATTCACTCCACCTCAGCTTTGGGAAACTGACCCCAGCCCCTCACGCTCTGCTGGGCTCATAGGAACACAGCCGGGGCACACAGAGCCACCTGGGCACAGAGGGTCCTGCCAGGAAAACCCTGCCTTTCTGGCTCTGGGCCTGGGTCTCCGCCTACATCCTTCCCGCTGCCACTCAGAGGCTGCTTCCCCCCTGCTTCCCCCGCCCCCCCAGGGGTGTTCCCCACTCACGGGCCCCACCCATCTCAGGATTCACTGGCAGAGCCCCCTACCCCTGCACCCAGGGTCTTTTCTGCTTCTTCGTGCCAGGCCCTTGGGAACATGGGGTCACGGGCCCCCAAACCTGGCTTTATGGCAGGCCCTTGCTTCACTCCTCCTGGCCCGGGAGGCACAGACAGCGCCCCCACTTTGCAGCTGGAAAACACAGGTGCAGAGAGGTGACGAAGCTTGCCTGCAGCCTCTGACTGGAAAGCAAGTGCTAGAACAAGGGTTACGCCTGGCTGCCAGAGACCATGTGGGACCTCTGCCTGCAGGCCGGGGCTCAGGCGGGGCCAGGCCCGACGGCAGGGCCGGGGCGGGCTGCAGGAGGGGTCTCCTTGAGGGGCCTGGGACGCAAAGCTGTCGGGGGTGGCAGGGGCTCCCTGTTGGGTGCTGGCCAGGACCGAGCCAGGGCAAGGCTTTCTGTAGCTCGGCCCCTACGCGACCTCTGCCGGCCACCAGGCTGACTCGTGGGGTCAGGCTGGCCTGTCAGTCCCCTGAGGGACTAGTCAGCTCCCAAGGGAAAGAGGTGCCCCTTGGATACCTGCCCGCCCCCCTGCTGGCTGTAGGACCTCAGGCCACCCGTGCTGGGGCCTGGTGTGAAGCAGCACAGACCCCCGTCCTGTGCTGGCCTCAGTTTCCCCACTGACACCAGGGCTGTCTGCCAGCGTCAGCACTCACACGCCCTGCCCCCACCCCAGCCCCGTTCCCGGGGCCTGGAACCCCAACCTCTCCTCTTCCTCCTTCCAGCCCTGCCCCCGGCCAGGCTGTGCCTGGCACTTGCTCCTGACCCCCCAGAAACCAGCAGGGGGGAGGGTGGGTGAGAGGCAGCTGGTGCGGTCTCCCTCAGCCTCTCCCTGTCAATCTCCCATCTCAGTGCCCCGCTTTCTTGGAGAGCCCCAGGTTGCCAATGCAAACGGGGTTTCCTAGCAGCCTTGCTTGCAGGCTGGAGCCAAATTTCAGTGCCGTGTGTTTGAGAAAGATGAAGAAGGAAGTTTGCAGGGGTCAGGCTGCAGTAAGCTCCTTGCAGCCTCACGTCCAGAGCCAGGACCGGCAGAGTCCACCCCTCCACACACTCACTCCAGGCTGACACTTGCTCTGCGGCAGCACACAACTTTCACTGCTGGGAAGTCCCTCGCACATCTAACCCAAATATCTCAAGTTGTAGAACAAGCTTTGGCCTTTCCTCATCTGCCGGGGTGCAGTTTGCTTAGAACAGGACAGAGCAGTGCCCACCCCTGCAGGGCAATGCTCACTTGGCACGTGAGGGCAGGGGCCCCAGAACACCAGGGTCGAAGTTTGTTTTGCTCTGTAACTGCGGCGGTGGGCTTTCCCAGTTCAGACTTGCCTCTGTCTCCCTGTCGGTACAGTGGCAGGAAAAGGCAGTCAGCACGGAACCTCTGGCCGGCCTCTGGGTGCATGTGGAGACAGACCTGTCTGCAGTCAACTTGGCCCCACCTCTCCTTAGACAGGTACCATTTTAATTCATGTTTATTTTAAAAATACTCTGTTCATTTTCACATTGGGGTGGTATCAGAAAGTTAGGCAGGGAGGCCTTCGGGGGTGGGGGGGGGAGCACTGCCAAAGGGAAATTCTGCAGCAAACCCTCCTCCAAATGCCTGGAATGCCTCTCAGGCTTGCTGGCATGCCTGGCATGACCTCCCCTGGCCATCAGGAGGAGGAGGATGGGCGGTCCACCCGGGGGCTTCCGGCCTGGGGCTGCGCTGGGGCTGCCTCCGGGCCCCCGGCTTGGGGCTCGGTCCCCAGGGGCAGGTGGCCGCCCCTCCGTCCCCCGGGGCCGCCCCCTCTCGGGCCAGCAGCGCTAGATGCAGCTGACCAGCGCGGCCACAGAGGTGCCCGACTCGATCTCCGCGAAGAGCACGCGGCCCCCGGCGGCCCTGGCCCCGGAGCCGCCCGCCTCGGCCGCCGCCCTCAGCACGGCCTGGGCGTGGCGCAGGAAGCGCTGGTTCCGACGGCGGCCCAGTCGGCGCAGTGCCAGGATGGCCAGCACGTGGTCCCGCCTGCAGAGACACGCGGGCCCTCGCTGCAGACTCGACAGCTCCAGCGACACCCCGGACCCCGGGGCGAGGGGGACCCCGGGGCTCGGACTGGAAGCGCTAGGGCACCCAGCATCCCTGGGGGGTGCCTGGGTCTTGAAGGGTGCAAAGCCCGGCGGAGACGGGAAGAGGCAAGTCTGATGGGAACGGCCTCTGAGGCCCAGACAGAGGTTCGGGAAACCTAGTGGACGGAGGGAGGCCCCATGGGGCCGCGATGCCGGGAGCGGGGGCAGGCAGGGGAGTCAGAGCCTCCTCCCCTGAGAACCGTGCGGGGGAGCCCCGGCCCTGCGGCAAGCAGAGAGGCACGTGGGGTGGGAGGCTTGGCCCAGTGTGCCGCCCCTCCCGCCCCGAGCACTCCAAAGGGCTGGAAGCACTGTCTCCCGCAGTGAGGTAGGGCCCGCCAGCCTGCGCAGGAAAACCCCGCGGGGCCAAAAGGGAAACCTTCCGCCTATGCGCAGTTACTCTGTATCAGGGCCAAACAGACGCCGCGGGGTGGGATCAGAGGATTCTCCGGTGGGGCGGGGCGGGGCAGGGACTTGGAAGGGGCTAGGCCTGGGCTTTCCGTAGCCTCCCCATCCTGGAATCTCCAAGGCCATGGAGAGATTCAGCTGGGATTTCCACGTGGGTGATGACTCAGCACCCCCCAAACACACACCCTAGGATCAAAGCCTTCTTCCTGCTGGCAGGTCTCAGGGCTTCCAGAAAGGGCTTTCTCCCGGAGCTGGGGGCCTGTGCCTCCCCCTAAGACTCGCTGGAGGAAGGGCTCCGGCTCCCTTCAGACTCCAGGGACCACAAGACTGAATGAGGACGGCGAGATTAGAACACTGGGGAAGGGCAGCGACGATCCCACCAGGGCCTCCACAGCCTGAGGGTCCGGGGCCCGCAGGTCGCGCCGCCGGCACCTGCGCACGGAGGCCGGTGCTAGTCCGAGCCCCGCCCTCAGGCCCTCTCCCCGTCTCCCGTCCCCAGAACCAGCTCCGGGGTACGAACCTGATGTCCGGGTAGCTTCTGATGAGTGTCTCCAGGTGCCGCCCTATGTCGTCTTTGTAAGTCTCGCCCAGTATGTCAGCCACGCAGGGGATAGCTTGACCCAGCCACGTGGCCTCGGAGCCCTGCGGAGACGCGGGCGCGGTGGGCCACCTCCGCCCCCGCCTGCAGCCCCTCGGTTAGTGCCCGGTTTAGCCCTCCTGCAGCCACCACCGCGGCCCCACCGGGACCGCCTCCCGCCCCGCGGAAGGGGACACGGCCCCGGCTCAGGGTTCCTCTTCCCTCCCCACCACACGGCGCAGAAGAGGCTTTCCGTGTCTGCTCAGGTGGGTGAGCCCAGGCCCCGCGGGGAGGGCCTGCCTGGCATCAGACGGGGAGTCGGGGGCCAGCGGCCCAGATGAGGGGTGTCTGTGTGGGCAGGACATGCCTGAGCTCGCTCTGCTGGGGGTGGGGTGGAGGAGAGGTCCGACAGAGTCCCCGCCCATCAGACGGGGCTGCGACCCTCATCCCTCCCCTACACCCCCACAAAGTACATGCAAATCAACGCAAATATATGCAATGTGTCCTCCCCACCTGGCCCGCCCCGGCACGCGGAGAGTGCGGCAAATGGATCGCCAAAGCCCGCCCATCGGGGCGTCTCTTACAGGGGGCGAGCTGAAATCAGACTGAGGGGGGCGCTATTGGAGGGTCCGCGGGCTGGAGAACCCCCAAGAAGGCCAGCGCCCCGCGGCAGTCGGGCGATGCTCCTACCAAGCCCTGGAAGGTGCTGCCGATGGCCTGCGCCTCGAGGCCCATCTTCTGGGAGCCGCTCCGGCGGTCCACACCCCGGAGCCGCTCGCGGGGTCGCAGCGCCTGCGCCAGGTACTCGCGGACAACGTAGCGGTGCACCTGCTGCAGGGTCTCCTGGGAGTGGAGGTCAGGGTCACCGGGAGGAGCCCTGGGCACGCCCCAACCAGCGCCCACCCCCGCCCCCGGATACCTGGGCCAGGGGTGGGGCCACGTGCTCGAGGAGGCCCGAGAAGGCCACCACCTTGTCCATGACGGGCTGCAGCAGGTCCTGGGTCAGCCAGGCCTTGGTGCACAGGACCCTGAACAGCGGCTGGGGGCAGAGCGGTGGGCAGTCTTCGGAGGGCTGACCCCCAGCACCCACTAGACCCTCCCCTGGGCACACAGGGCATGGCTCTGGACAGGGGCAATTCAGGCCAAAGGGCGAGCTGGCATCAGGAAGAAAGTCTGGGGAGCTGACCCCCTTCTCTACGGTATCTTGGGGAGAGCCCCTCTCCTGCCTCCTCCAGGTCGGCAGGCCCCGTGGGCACGGTTGGAGTTTGAGCCTTGAGCCAGGCCTTGCCTCAGGAGTCCTGGGGGCGCCTTGAGGGGCTGGATGAGGCGCCATTCCCTGGACACACCCGCTCTGAGGAGAGGGTCCTCAGAGAGTCTCAGAGTTCGTCTCTGAGAGGAGAGTGAAAGCGTTAGTTGCTTAGTCGTGTCCGACTCTTTGTGACCGCGTGGACCCTACCTACATCCATAGGATTCTGCAGGTAAGTATACTAGAGTGGGTTGCCATTCCTTTCTCCAGGGAATCTTCCTCACCCAGGGATCGAATCTGGGTGTCCTGTAACTATAGGTGGATTCTTTACCATCTGAACCACCAGAGAAGCCCAAGGAGTGTGAAGGAAGAAGGGAATTGTTTCCCAACTGTTCTTGCTCAGCTGGGAACGTGTCTGGGTTCCCTGCCTGTGCCCGAAACACCACCCCCAACACACCCCTACGGTAAATGAGTGCTGTGACTTGGGCCCCCAGGCTCCAGGACACAGGGTGCACCTGCTGGGCAAGGAAAGTGGGGAGAGAAGGGCCTGCCCCCTCACCTGCACAGCGCCCTGCAAGCCCTGGAGCAGCCGCTTCTGAAAGGTGCGGACAGCAGCCCCCAGGGCTTTCTCCAGCTCTCCAAAGCTTTCTGGGAACTTGGCCAGAAGGTGAGTCCTGGGGAGGGGGAGGGGCCAAGAGGGGGGAAAGTGGGCAAGAGGTCATGGCCTGGCATAGAGCCGCGAAGGCCGGGTGCCACGCCAGCTCCGATCACTCAGACTATAGTGTGAAGGGCAGCCCCCTGGGGCGGCACAGTGGAGAAGCCCTGGGAGCGGTCACTTGAGGGGGCAGCCGTGCGCCCGGGAGCTGAGCACAGCAGGGTGGGCCAGGGGAGTGTCGAGGGCCCACCGCGTGGCAGGCCCCTGTGGCAGGGCTGAGCAGACCTCGTCCCTCCTGGTGGCAGGACAAGGCAGCACTGCGCTTCCTGGCACAGAGGCTCCTCAGACCTCGGGAGAGTCGCTCGGTCGAGTCCGATTCTGTGACCCCATGGACGGTAGCCCGCCAGGCTCCTCTGTCCACGGGACACTCCATGCCAGAATACTGGAGTGGGTTGACATTTCCTTCTCCAGAAAGGCAGGGACACAGAAAGGCAGGCTAAATTTCTACCAGGGCTTTACCAGAGATGGCCTACCAGAGTCCCCTGTGCCCAGGACCAGCCTGGCACCGTTTAGGGACAAAAGGGTGTTAGAGAGCCAGCGTCCTATCACAGTCACGCTTTGGGTTCCCAGATCCAACAAGTACTGCCTGCGTGATGGTGGACCAGCGGCGCTGCCTTCCTGAGCCTCCACACTGCATTCCCATCTGTCCGTGGGGACATCACACCATCAGCAGGAGCTGATGCATCTTCAGTTGGGAGACACTATGGCTTGGCCTGGGGCTGAAGGCTCTGGCAGCCCACAGGGGAGGGCCACTGCCCCCTGGAGGCAGAGGAACCCAGGCCCTGGCACCAGCAAGGCCCTGGGGCTTGGGGCAGGGACGGGGGGAGTGTCAGGGAAGGCTTCCAAGAAGAGAGAGGGTCCCTAAATGTAAAAAGGCTGAGCAGGATGAAGGGAGGATAGAATGGAGCCCTGGATGGCAGGGATGAGCTGGGCAAAGGTGGCTGGAACCTCAGCCCCTGCTCAGCCCTGAAGCTCCCCGCGTCCGTGCCAGGGCCTCAGCTCTGCGGCGCCAAGGGCGGACCTCACGGGGGGGACAGGGGTGGGGACAAGCACGGAGAGGGGGTCCCCTCCGGAAGGCCTCCGGGGATGGCCGCCTTGGGGCTGCAGGGGCGGTGTCTGCGTCGTGGTCCCAGGGCTCGCCCGCCCCCTGCCGGTCACGCCTGGCACCGCGGGACAAACCCACCTGAGCTCTTCGCAGGCATTGATGCTGGCGCACAGGTTAGGCTCGCTCACCGCCCCGAATTCCAGAAAAGCCTTTTCGAACCTGGGGGGCGGGGTACGCAGGGTCCTTGGAGACTCTTCCCGGCTGCTAAGACCCCGAGTCCGCCCTCCAGGCTTCTCCCTCCCAGTTGTCTGGAATCTCGGATTCCGAGGTAACGGGATGTGTGGGTCCTCCCCAGGGACAACCACCGTCCACACCCTGGCCACCCCGCCCACCACATCCCGGCCCAGGATTCGCCCGCACCTGTGCAGGAAGAGCCCCAGCGCCCGCGCGCAGATCCTCAACGTGGTGGCCTCCAGCTCTGCGGAGATGGCGCCGGCGGCCTTCACGTGCTGCGCCACAAGCTGCGAGCGAGCGCGTCTGAGCCCTCGGCCCCGATGGCCCCAGCGCCCACCTCGTGGCACAGGGACGTCTCCACCCTCCCCACTCTGCCTCCCAGTCTCGGCTCCGACTTCCAGGGGCCCCGATTTCCAGAGGGTCAGCCCTCCCAGCTCCGCACATCCACGGGGTCCCCCCCGCTAAGGTAGGAGCTATGGCCTCGCTCTCCCAGCCTGGCCATGAGAGCCGAGGACCTCTGAACGCGCCCCTACGTGGGGCCTCAGGCTCCCGTCCGATGGGGAGAGGCGGTTGTGACTGTGCCCTGTAAGAGTCTCCACCGCCCGAAGCCCGAACCACGTCCTTCCCTCCCGCGCACCATGCAGACGTCGAAGGACAGCGGCGTGTGGTAGAGGCCCTGCAGCTCGTCGGGGGCCTCCGCAGCCGCCCAGCGACTCTGCTCCAGCTGCAGGATGCCGTCGAAGCAGCTCGCGATCTTGGTCTGTGCGGGCCAGGGAAGGGGCCGCGGTGAGACCCTCCCAGGAGGGAGACCCCCCTACCTCCAAGCCCTAGGGCGCGCCCTTGGAGACGGCACCCCTGCTGGGACACAGGCCCCACCCCCGAGGCCGCAGGGCACAGAGAGGCTCGGACCCTGGGCACTGCGCCTCCCTACCCCGCTGGCATTGACCACCCTCTACCTGGACCCGCCCCGCCCCGCCTTGGTCTCACCTCCAGGAAGCTGGTGTAGTCTTCTTCCAGTCGGGCCCAGACGTCCGGTGCCAGGAGCGGGGGCAGAGGCTCCGAGGGCAGAGCCTGGTCCTGGGAGCCCAGGAAATCAGGACTGGAAGGCAGGGCGGGGCCTGAAGGTCTGGGCGGGACTCTGATGCGGCCGCGGCTGCCCCCACTGCCCTCTGCCTTGGCTCAAAGCCTAACGCCATCGCTGTGAGGCCCGAAATATGGGCTTCCGTTCACACGCCCCTCATCCCGCCCTCCAGGATTCCGTGCCAAACGCCCGTCCACCCGGCTTCCCACCTTAGGATTTCCTGGCTAAGCAGTCGGCGGAGCGGGCCCCGAAAGCATAAAGATGGCAGTCCGGATGGACCTCGTCGACCAGTTTGCTTCGGGAGTGACCTCCACCCTCTCGCTCGGGGTTAACCCAAATTGAGCTCTAAACGCCCCCAGGACCTTGCAGTTCAGGGTCCAGCTAGGATCCAGCCCACACCGGGGCGGGCGCCTGTCTGCAGCCACATAGAATATTAAGGAGCCCGGCACTTTGGCGTCCCCTCCAACTGCCCGCCTGCCTGGGGAGCTGGAGAGCGCTCAGGGGGACGGAGGACCCACCCCATCACGTTCTGCAGAGCCCTGAACCGAGGTGTCCATCCAAAGCAAGAGTGGGGGTGAAAGCCAGCCCTCAAGGAGCGCGGTGAGCTCGTGGTTGCGTCCAGCCTGGAGGGGGGGCCCTTGGCCAGTTCACTCAAAGGCCCCGCGTGGACTAGGGGGGACTCACTGGGCTCACCGCCTCGGAAGCAACCCTTCCCATAGCGCTTTCCAGCTTCGGGTACCCGAGAGGGAGAGCACCAGGGTCTGGGATGGGGAGAAAAGAAAGTCAAAGGGCTCCCGATCTCCTCGGATCTTGGGTGCCTAACAGCCAGCACTCTCCCGGGGAGGAAAAGGAAGAGAAAGGTGACCTGTGCCCTTCAGAGCAGGTTCCCGAAGGCCTCGCGGGCGGGCAGTGCCAGCCCCTCCTTGCCCTCGCCCCACTCCGCGGCCGCCGGCCTGGGCCTCACCTGCCGTAGACGTTGGCGGCCCAGTCCAGCAGCACGTAGAGCTGCTCGCAGTCGCGGGCGACGTGCGCGAGCTCCTGGAGGCGCCCGGCCACCGCGCTGTGGAAGGCACGCAGGTAGGCCTCCCACGCCGGGAATCCGGCGGCCGCGTAAGCGGGGTGCACCTCCCGCTGCACCTTCCGCAGGTCGCGGCTAACCAAAGCGCCGAGCTCGGCCAGGAGCCGCGCCAAGTCGGGGGCGGCGTCGGCCGCCCCCGGGGTGGCCCCCACACCCGCCTGCCGCACGCGCTCCTCCGCGCTCCGCCGCACGGCTTCCTCCCAGTACTGGCGCCAGCGGCGCGGCGTGCGCAGAAAGTCGCCGTCTGCGGGGCGCTCCGGGTGGGCCTCCTCCTCCGCGCGCACCACTCGGGCCAGCTCCGCGAGCGCGGCCGCGTCCACGCCCTCTGGGCGCAGCGTCTCGCGCACGACGGCGCCCATCTCCGCGGCCAGCCCGTCGTAGAGGAGGCACACGTCCATGGCGCGCCGCGCGAAGCCCGTGGGGTCCTGCTGGGAGGCGCACGAGGCTTTCTCGGCCACTAGCCGCGTCTCCAGGTGCCGCAGCCGCTCGAAGGCGGCCAGGAGTTGCCTCTGGGAGATGAGGTCGGCCACGGACGTGCCTTTTGCAAGGTCGGGCGAGAAGAGGGCCAGTGAAGGGGGCGCTCCAGGTAGGCCATTCGGCCCCGACCCTACACAACTCGGGCTGGGCTGCCTGGCCCCAGAGCGCTACGAAAGGCCTGCTCCAGAGTAAGGAACGCGACTGCCCTATGTCCTTCGGAATTGCCTTTGAAGAGGCAGATCCCAGGTCCGAAGCCTAGTTCAGATCATGCCTGGGATGGGTCCTGCCTCCCCTTGCCTTCAGCCCCTACATCGGCCGCTGCTCCCTGCATGGAGCTGGACCTGGTGGCCTCCAGTGCAGTCCTGACTCAGGTCCAGTGGGGCCAGAGCTCAGGCTGGGCGTGCCCTTGGATGCCCAGGCTCCTGCCCGCAGTGTCCAGCTTCAGCCTTTCTTGCTTGCTCCCCGCTGTTCCCCGCTCTGGGCCAGCCTCCAACCCCGGGAACCCTCCATCTTCGCCTGCACACCCTCTTCAGGGCTCATCTCCTGGGTGGCCCCCTAATCTCGCCTCCAGGCGGTCTTGGCTCCCAGGCACCCTCCGTGATCCTGTGATCTGACTGGGCCAGTGCCTTGTCTACCAGTTTGGTTTGGCCAGGAGCCAGGCTGTGGAAGCCCGTGGAGTTCTGGGGCCCTGCAGATCTGGGTTCAAATCTCATTTTTCCACTTCCCAGCTGTGAGACGTGAGGCAAGTCACTTAACCTCTCTGAGCCTCACTTTTCTCGGCTGCCCTTGTTGAAACGCTGGAAGAATTTTACTGTGCAGTTGTGCCGGGGCAGGGGTTTGGGGTGGCTGGGGAGGGTAACCTATCAAGAAGCCTGGGCCCCGCCCCCACACCTCTGCCCTTGGTTTCCTCCCCTGCTCAGTGGGGGCGGGGCAGCCCTCACCTTCGGCTTCCTCAGGCCCCGCCCCCGTGGAGGACCACCGGCTAACATCTTCCTTGGCCTTGGAGGACCCCTTCCTGCCGCAGGCTGGCCCTGGCTCCGAGGTCACCGGGGTCTGGTCCCCGGCAGGGCGGTTGTCTGGAGCGCGCCGCAAAGACCCGAACAGGAAGCGGCCGCTGAGCCTGAGCAGCCCTGCGTCCCCGCGGGGGGCTCGAACCGAGGCCCGCTGGCTCGTGCTCGAGAGGGCCCGCCGCAAGGTGCCCAGGCCAGGCCTGAAGCCCTCGTGCTTGGCGCCGGGCGCGTCCTCGCTGCTCGCCCGCCGGGCGCCCTGGGCTGGGGTGTGCGGCTCCACCGGCTCCTGGGGGCGGTGCAGCTCCGGCCCAGAGGCTTCTGTCTGCGGCAAAGGCATCTTGGCAGCAGCGGAGCTGGGGGTGAAAGGGAAGCTCAGGAACCCGGGGCGGGGTGGTGGTGGGGCGACCAGTCACCGGGAGCAGACACCAAAACCCCATGAGATCCCCGGGGGCGTGTGGGGGCCCAGGCGCTGGTCAGGGAAGCCCCCCCCCCCCACCAGACGTGACCCCAAAGCTGTCAAAAGGAACTGTCACCAGGCGGCTCCCATGGCCTGAGCCGGCCTTATGCCAGCATGCAGCTACTTGTGCAGACACGGACAGCTACTTCTGTAAGGAAGCCTCCCCTGACACCATTTTCCATGATGGTCTCCCCTGAGTACCCACCCACGCTGGATCTGCCAGGCCAGACCCTCCCACCAGAGCTGGACAGGGAAACGAAGGTGCAGATTCCAGGGCTTAGCCTAGCCCGCAGCCCACAGTCCCCAGAGTGGGCCCAGCAACCACGTCCAGGGCTTCCTGAACCTTGAGTCCTGAGGCCTAGCGTGTCCACCCCCTCCACGGCCGCTTCACTGACCCCTCACCCCTCAGCTCACCCCCTTTCAGCCATCACACTCACTGCTTCTGCTCAAAGCAGAGCTCAACGGCCCGTGGAGGACATCCACCCCTTTCCCTGGATGTCCCAGCACTGGATGGGGGTGGGGTCAGGCTGCAGGGGGCTGGCCCAGGCCAACGGGGGCTTATCGAGGCCTTGCAGCCCGCAGGAAAGGCTGTGGGAGGGGCCTTGGTTCTATATTTAACCAGGGGCTGGAGGCTCCCAACTCGATTCTCACCCAACGACGTCCCCGCTGCCCCCTGTAGAGGACGGGGAGGGTGTCTCCAGGGCGTGGGGGCCTGAGCACAGGGCCCTCACCACCCCCAGGCTCCTGCAGGCTCCCTCCCTCCCCACCCCCTTTCAGCCCCGCCTGGCTGTTGGGAAAAAAGAAGAGAAACTTCTGGGCCTGCTGGGACCTCCCACCCACCCCCCTGTGTAAAGACAATTTGAAGGTGGTGGGGGCCAGCAAGTTTTCACTTCAGCCCAAGGAACTAGGGCCCAAAAGAGGGCAGGACCTGCTGAAGTCACTGACCAACCAGAGGCTGAGATAACCCCCATCCCCCGGCCACCCCCCACCACAGGGACAAAGGCCAGGCTGGAGCCAGCACCTGACCCTTGGGTGATATTGGGCAGGAGCGGCCTCTCCGCAGGCCTCCGTGTGCCTGGGGTGACTGACACAGGAGGGGCAGGGCCCAGCCCCTAACCCACCCCCTTCCCCGCACCTGCCAGCAAGATGTCCGTCTAGGGGACAGACATGCAGGCGGTTGCCGAGGCCTACCTTCCTCTCCCAGAGGCGGCTGAGCAGCTCGAAGGAGGCTGTCCCGAAGGCGGGGCCGGCCCAGGTGCTCCATGGGAGCCTTATCAGCCCCGCCCTGGCCACAGGTCATGGTTCCCCCAGGTGCCAGGACTCAGGGATCATGCCCTCAGATCAGCCCCGACACGGCAGTGAGCATCGTGCCAGCAGCCGTCTGACCCCACCGCTCCCCACCCCCCGCGGTGCCCCCCAGCGCCCAGCAGAGGCAGGAGTGGTGATGAAGGAGCCATTCCAGCGGGGCCCAGCCTGCCCCGCTCTGGGCTCTGTCTCCAGGGAGTGTGGGGGCAGGACAAGCCAGCCTACCTTGGTTGGCAAGAGCTCACACTTAGTAAGCACCTACTGTATGCTCGGTCCAATGCCTGGCACTGTCAGGTCCCCATGACAACAAAGTGACAGGGTGTCATTCTCCCCACTTTATAGATAAGGAAACAGGCTCAGAGAGGGGCAGGGTCTTGCCTTAAGCCACACAGCTCAGGGGCGGGGAGTCAGGAGCAGCCCAGCAGAGGCTGAACCCTGTCTTCCAGTACCAACAGCCCAGCGTTGCTGCCCAGGGAACACTTTCTCCTGGCAGAGGGTCCGAAAGTGGGAAAGCTGCCAGATGCCAGGAGGGGCATCAGACTTGAAGTTCTCCCAGGAAGCTGAGGGGAAAATTCTGGAGGAAGAGGGGCAGCTGGCAGCTGGGTCTCACGGGAGGTAACAGAGGCAGACACTTGAAACCCAGCCACCCTGCCTGACCACCTCGTCCCAAAGCCCATCGAGGCCCCCCTGGTGTTCCCTCTGGTCCCTGCTCCCTGAATCCTGCTTCAGCAGCTTCCCAAGTCATTCTTGACCTTCAGGAGGCACAAGTCAATCAGGTCACTCTCCCGCTTTAAACCCTTCCGTGGCTCCCCACAGCCTGGCATTTGAAGCCGCCCTCGCCCCCCATCACGGTCTGAACTTCCTCCAGCCTCACTCCCGGGCCTCCTGGGCCTGCACCCGCCAGCCTGCCAGCTTCTGCTCAGGCAGCTCCTTCTCCCAGCCTCTCTCTCTGCTCCCCAAAGCTGACCTGGACTTCAGAAGCTGGGGTGCAGTTGCCTCCACCTCCGAGCCGTCCTTGGGCTGTGCTGTACCACCTGCCTGCTCGTCAGGCCCCCAGACTGGCTCCCTGGGGATGGGGCCTCCTCACTGGCCTGGGGACCTCTGTCCACCCACCCCTCCTTGTCTGCCCAGAGGCAGCCTGCGGGGGCAGCGAGCCTCCAGTGTGAGGATCGGCCCTGCCTGTGCGGGCCCCCTCGGACATCAGGCTGGTGTCTTCTGGGCTGCAGACTCCCTGCTGACCCTGCCGTGGCCCCTGTCCTGGGCCTTCCTCCCCAGCCACGGGGCCTCTTCCTGGCTCTTTCTCTCTGTTCTGTTGCCCTGAGTGTTCAGAGGCCCTGGCCCCTGCACCTTGGCCTCAGCTGAGCTTCAGGAGCCAGGAGACGCAGGCCTGGGCTGCGCCCTGAGGCCCATGTTCTCCAGGTCAGGGCATGACACCCACTGCAGGGCCGGTAGCAGGGCTGGGAACACCACCCAGAAGCCATGCTTACCGGAAGCTCCCGCCTGAGGCCACCCTCTCTGTGACCAAGTCAGGTCTGGGCTCCCCTCACCGCTGGGCATCTCCACCCTAGCTTCCACCCGCTTTTCCCAGGCCTGCCCTCCTATAGCGGCCCCTCCCAGGTATCCCCTCGCAGCCCCAATCCTTCCACCTCCCCAGGGCCTGCCATCACCCCATGCTGCAAAGCTCCATAGTAGCCACCTGGGGCAGAGGCCTGCGTCTCCCTCGCACCTCCCTCTCGTCATCTCCCCATCACCTGGTCCCAGGTCCTAACTGTACTCCTTCCTAGACCCCCCGGATTCCATGTCTTTAGAGGGGTCGGGGGTCTTGCCAAAATATAAACCTCCCTTAAAGCCCTTCTCTGGCAGGTAAGATTCTTCTCAAATAAGGAAGAAGACAAGCATGTGTGCTCTCAGAGCATTCAACATTTGCCTAGAAGAACTAGTTAAATCAATAAGGCAATAAAAATGAATAAGAAGTATAAATATTGGGAAGGGCCTGATAAAAATGTCGTTATTTGGAGGTGCTATGATTACCTGCTTAGAAATAGCTTTCTTAAACTCCAGAAAAGCCTATTTTTAAAAAGTTCTTAACCGGACATGGAACAATGGACTGATTCAAAATTGGGAAAGGAGTACGTCAAGGCTGTATATTGTCAGCCTGCTTATTTAATGTCTAAGCAGAGTCCCTCGTGTGAAACGCTGGGCTGGATGAAGCACAGGTGGAATCAAGATTGCCGGGAGAAATACCCATAACCTCAGCTATGCAGACGACACCACCCTCATGGCAGAAAGTGAAGAGGAGCTAAAGAGTGTCTTGATGAAGGTGAAAGAGAGTGAAAAAACTGGCTTAAAATTCAGCATTCAAAAAATGAAGATTGTGCTATCCAGTTCCATCACTCCATGGCAAATAGATGGGGAGAATGGAAACAGGGACAGACTATTTTCTTGGGCTCCAAAATCACTGCAGATGGTGACTGTAGCCGTGTAATTAAAAAACACTTGGTCCGTGGAAGAAAAGCTATGACAAACCTAGACAGCATATTAAAAAGCAGAGACATGACTTTGCTGACAAATGTCTGTATACTCAACGCTATGACTTTCCCAGTAGTCATGTATGGATGTGAGAGTTGGACCACAAAAAAGGCTGAGTGCCGAAGAATCGATGCTTTTGAACTGTGGTGTTGGAGAAGACTCTTGAGTCTCTTGGACTGTAAGGAGATCAAAACCAGTCAATCCTAAAGGAAATCAATCCTGAATAACTATTGGAAGGATCGATGCTGAAGGTAAAGCTCCAATACTTTGGCCACCTGATGCAAACAGTTAGAAAAGACCCTGGTGCTGGGAAAGATTGAAGGCAGGAGAAGTGGATGACAGAGGATGAGATGGTTGGATGGCATCGATGACTCAATGGACATAAATCTGAGCAAACCCCGGGAGATGGTGAAGGACAGGGAGGCCTGGCGTGCTGTATCCGTGGGGTCGCAGAGTCGGACACGTCTGAGCAACTGAACAACAACAACAAAAAGGCACTTAAAAGCCTCCCTTCTTGAGGCTTCCTGGTGGCTCAGTGGGAAAGAATCCACCTGCCAATGCTGGAGAGATGGGTTCGATCCCTGGTCCAGCAAGATCCCATATGCTGCGGGGCAGCTAAGCCCTTGCACCCCAGCTACTGAGCCTGTGCTCCAGAGCCCCGAACTGCAGCTACTGAAGCCCACGTGCCTAGAACCTGTGCTCCACAACAAAAGAAACCACTGAAATGAGGGAGGCCTGCCCTCCACAACTAGAGTGTAGCCCCCATGGCCAGAGCTAGAGAAAAGCCCTGCAGCAGTGAAGACCCAGCATAGCCAAAAATAGATAAATAAATACCAATTTAGAAAAGGCTTCCCTTAATACAGCACCAAAATATAACCCTTGTCCCCGCCCCGAGGTGCCGTCGCTCTCAAGAGAAGCACACCCTGCTGCTCAGCTCGGCATTCAAGGCCGCACCTGGCCCCTGCAGGTTCCTTCCTACCCTCTCTCTCACTCACTCGCTCACCCACTCTGGTCACTCGGATACACTCCCTTGTCCTCCACACCTTTGTACAGACTGTGCTCTCTGCCCACAGTGACCTCCCTCTCACCTTCTCCAGCTGCTTCACGGCTCAGCACAGGTGGCTCCTCCTGCAAGAAGCCTTCCCTGACCACCTGAGCCCCAGACCAGTCAAGACCTCCTACTCCGCGCCTGGTTCCTGACCTGTGCATGCCTTCTCCCATGACTGAGGGGCACTTCCAGGGTCTGGGGCATCTTCCCCTTGACCAGGAGCCCCCCAGAGCAGGGAGGGCCTGACCCAGCGTCCAACCATGGCAGGTGCCCAAGGGAAACAGGCAAGCAGGTTCATGCAGGCGCATCAGCCCATGGGTGTGCAGCCACTTTTGTGCCTGTGGTGTCCCCTGGTGGTGTGTGTGCCTCAGAGGGTCTGTGAGTGGCTCTGTCCGTGAGTCTCTATCTGTCTGCATGTCTTCATGTCCCTGTCTGTCTGCTTCCTATCTGTGTGTGTGTGTGTGTGTGTGTGTGTGTGTGTGTGTGTTCATTGTGACTTGAGCTGGCATTCTGGTCTGGGCTCTGAGCTGAAGCTGTTAGCCTGGAAGGCCACTGGCAGAACCGGAATTGTCCTCAAGCTCTCGAATCCCCGCCTCCTGCCCACAACACCCCAGAGGCCCTCCTCCTGTACCTGCGTGGACATACCTGCCGGGTGAGTAGACGCTGGGCCCCAGGCAGAGCAGGGCCACCAGGAGAAGCCGGCGGGGTCGGGCCCTCAGAGTAGGACCCGGGCGACGGGGCCTCTGGAGCAGCCAGAGGGACTGACCCACGGCTGGGGCTTTCCAGCTGCATTCACGCAGGCCGGCCCCCGCCCCACCCCAAGCCCCACCTTCCCCCAGGAGCCTTGCTTTACGCCAACCTTTGATTCCTGCAGCAGTGCAGAGCCCAGCCCAGGCTCAGGTCAGGGGCCTTGGTGGCTGTCGGCTTAAAAAATATTTAAAAGTTGAGAGTTGCATTCCATTTGGTGGGAAGTTTTAGGACTTCAAGCCTGGGAGGCAGCACCTCAAGTACTCTGAGAGAACTGCTCTGAGAAGGGGAGCAGGGGGCTGGTCATATTGAAGTTTTGCAATGAAAGGTAGTAATCTGAACACCAACACACTATTGTTAAAGAAAACCAGATATCCCGAGTTACGGACTTGGGCACTTTTCTGTGCGGGAAGACGCAAGAGTCTGTCACTGAGATCATTCCTTTCATTGCACCTCAGCTGTCAGGGCCGGTCCTCTGCTCTTCACATCCTGAGCTTCCTTCCTTTTCTCAGGCCTCACTGTCAAGGGTGGCGGTAGTCTGAAGGTTGCTAGACAGCAAGTATTTTTCCCCTTCCTGTGTCCCCTTAGGGCTCACAGGTTCACACTGGAGGGCTGCAATTGCGGTCAACTGTGACACCCTTGTTTACTGATACGACAGGAAATAGTCCATTGCTCCTTCCCAGGTGGCTCAGTGGTAAAGTTGCCAATGCAGGTGACCCGGGTTCGATCCCTGGGTCAGAAAGATCCCCTGGAGAAGGAAATGGCAACTCGCTCCAGCATTCTTGCCTGGGAAAGCCCATGGACAGAGGAGGCTGGCAGGCTATAGTCCTTGGGGTCGCAAAAGGGTTGGACACAGCTTAGCGACTAAACAGCAACAATTTCTCAGGGTGAAGGAGAGGATGAGGGGGTAGCACTCTGGGGTCTGTAGGGATCTGACCTTGCTGGGGATGGCTGGGACAACCCGTCCCTCCTGTGGTCAGACTGAGGCTCAAAGGAGCAGGCGTCAACCGGCTGGAAGTGGGCACCCAGCCCATGGTGTCCAAGCCCAGAAGGACCCTTCCCTCCAGGGCGGAGTCGCCAGCACCAGCCCTGTGCCCTGCCAAGCTCATCTTGAGAGCCCCTGTGTCCTGCCTGGTGCTAAGAGCCCAGAGGGCAGACATGGGGGACCGGAGAGCGGGGAGGGACACGGAAACAGCACAAGGAACATTGTAGGCCGCTCTTCAGCAGCTGGGAGGAGGGCAGATCGGCTCGCACTCGGGGACGGGGACTGATGGCAGGGGTCAGCCCATGACGGGGGGCACAGAGGTGGGCCTGAGGCTGATCAGCCCCAGGCACGCAGCCCACTTCCCCATGGCGACTCCAGTTAAAGGCATTTAGTGGGAAGGGTCACTGAGACTTCCCAGAAGAGGCAGGCCCCACACCTTCCTGGGGGGATTCCGCTGCTGGCGTCCTAGGGGAAAAAAAAAAACTTAGGGAAAATCCAGGGAGGACAGATCCAGGCCTGTTCACTCGGGCTGGAGCCACAGGGCTGTGGCGCAGAGCTGCGGAGGTGCTCCAGATAGCATCCTGGAGAGAGCAGACACAAGCCTGTGGGCCATCCCAAGGCTGCCAACGCAGACATTCATTTTCTTGAAGTTTTGGGAGCTGCAAGGTGCCAGATCAAGGTGCTGGCAGGGCTGGCTTCTCCTGAGGCCTCTCTCCTGGGCCGGATGGCCGTCTTCTCCCTGTGTCTTCACATGGTCATGGCCTGTGGGTCTGTGTCCTGAATGCCCCTTCCCATAAGGCCATGTTGGACTAGGACCCACTAAAATGGGCTCGTTTTAACTTGTGGTTGTTCAGTCCCTAAGTCGTGTCCGACTCTCTGCGACCCCGTGGCCCTTTAAAGACCCATCTCCAAATACAAACCCACTCTGAGGTCCTGGGAGTTAAGACTTCAACAGAAGGAAGTTTGGAGGACACGATCCAGCCCACAGCAGACTGGAAGGCACCCAAGATGCTGCGGCGCCTTGCTGCCATCTGCAGACAGACCATGCTGTACTGGGAGCAGCCAGCACCTCCTCCAGGAAGGCCTCTAGTCTCCTCTTGAGTCATTAGGTCCTGGAGCCCTGGGTTCCCCTCTGGGAGGTGAGGCCATCAGAGCCCCAGCTCAAGCCTGTGAGGCACCGGCTACTTGGGTGAGCCATCCCCCAGCTCAGGCTAGCCTGCCTGCCAGCTTCCTATCCCATGCATCTCTCCAATGGTCAGAGGCTAACAGATCAGAGGGCCAAGCACAACTGTTGACAGAAGGAGGGGTCCTCGGGGAGACCAACCAGGGCTCTTCGGTGGGAGCCCTGGGACTTTGTGGGGTAGCTGGTCCCCACCCATGTTGTACTGGGTCAGCGGCTCAGAAAGGCACAGGACCTGCTATATGGCAGGCAAGTCCAGGTCTCTGCTTCTGAGGACTGGGTCTTCCCATGGGGCCACATGTGGGCACTGGAAGGTCCTCAGTCCACCCCTCCTGTTCTCCACCTCAACGAGGCTTATCTGGGTGCTGGAACCTCCCGGTGTGGGTCACCTCTGCTTCAGAGCCCAGGATGGGGGGGTTTCTCCCAGAGCTCCCAGCTGCACCCCACCCCTGCCCAAACCTGTGCCCACTTTTCAGCACGAGGCTGGGACGTTTCTTTTGTCCTATTTCTAGGTGGTTGTCCCCAATTTTCTCAGTAAAATCCCTTCAGCAAAGTCCCAGCCTTGTCTCAGAGGAGCCTTGGGCTCAGGGCTGGTCTGGCCTGAGTCAGGAGAAGGCTGGGCTGAGGGGCAGTTGGAAAGGGGCACACAGCTTGGGACCCAACGATGGAAACAAGTCCTGCTGCCCCATGCTGGACTGCACCGCCTTCAGAGAGGCAACCCCGAGTCAGCCTCAGGTCGTTGTTGCTGTTCAGTTGCTAAGCCCCTTCTGACTCTTTTGCGACCGACCCCATGGACTGTATAGCCCACCAGACTCCTCCGTCCATGGGGATTCTCCAGGCAAGAATACTGGAGTCGGTTGCCACACCTTCTCCCAGGGGATCTTCCTAATACAGGGACAAACCCCGGTCTCCCGCGTGGCAGGCAGATTCTTTACCGACTGGGCCACCAGGGAAGCCCAAGGATTCTGCAGCGGGTGGCCTATCCGTTCCCCAGGGATCTTCCCCACCCAGGACTCGAACTGGGGTCTCCTTCATTGCAGGCGGATTCACCAGCTGAGCTACCAGGGAAGCGCCCAGCCTCAGGTTATTTCTCCACAAAACGGGATTGCTGTTGGGATCCAGTAGGTTCACCTCGGCAGAGCACCTGGCGCCCAGAACTGGAAGGGGAGGGACAAGGACCACACCACCAGAGGCCTGCCCCGCCCTAGAGACTCCTGGGGAGGAGCCAGGCTGCCGCACGCTGAATATAGAGGCCCGAAGTGCCCGAATTCCAGCTCACTGCTGCGGGGCCCGGGACAGAGCTTTGCCTGGGAACAGGACACCGAGGCTCCGGCCTCTGCCCCTCACCGGCTATTGGCCTGCACGAGGGACAGTGTCTGTCTCCGAGCCTGGATCTCTCGAGCCGGACGCTGCGTTGCTTAGGTGTCCCTGGACGGGCCTGCTGGTAGGCGGGGTCGTGGCGACGGGGCGGGGCCGCCGGTGGGCGGGGCATACGCCTGGCACCGCCCCTTGCACCTATCACGGCTTCTCGCGGGTCAGTCGCCTTGCGCGTGGACTCAGCCCGCTCTGGTCGCTACAGGGCAGGCCCATAGGGTAAGGCTACTCTGCCCCGCCCCACCGGGCTTCCTCCCTGGGGCTG
Organism: Kobus ellipsiprymnus; assembly: GCA_006410655.1. NCBI lineage: Eukaryota > Metazoa > Chordata > Mammalia > Artiodactyla > Bovidae > Kobus > Kobus ellipsiprymnus. The sequence goes on along the minus strand of SJYR01000379.1, from coordinate 384,505 downwards.
ACTCCCCCGTTCCCCTGCTCCCGGGGCACGACGGGGTCCCGAGACCCCCAGTTGAGGCGGCGTCTCTTCCCCAGATCTGCCCTGATCCGTGGTGAGCTCGAGGGTGGCGTGGTGGGCACGCTGGCGCTTAGGTCCCAGGCGCACCGGGAATTCTGCCTCGGCCGGGCTCTTTATCAGCCGCGGGACCTCGAGAAAGTCGCTGTGACACCCTGCCCGGGAGGGGCGAGAATGAAATCTCAGCACCATCCCCTTCCACACACACACATTCCACACCCGGAAACCCCCGCCTGGGAAGGACTCCCGGCTTGCTCGAGCCCTGGACCCAAATCACCCGTGTCCGCAAGCCCTGGCAAGGCTTTCTGTGAAATGTCTGTCCCCTGCCCCCTTGTGGAGGCGACAGGAAGGGCCGGAGGAGGACGGGAGGGACCTTGAAGGACAGCCCAACCCCCCCAATCCCCCACCCCAAGAGGAGCCAGCCTGGGCCCTGTATACTGGCCACAGGTTTAAAATTAAAGCGGGCTGCCAGGCAAACTTCTGCACCTCCGCCTCCCACCTCTCCTGCATTTGGGGGGTGGGCTATTTTTAGAAGGCAGGCGGGTTGGAAAGTGCTTTATTCATCCTGGAGGTTAGCAAGGCCTGCAGGAGAGAACAGAGGGGCCTGTGTCTCCCTCTGCCTCCTCCATGCTGACTCTGACCTTGCACCACCCACTGGGCCCGTGGATTTACTGAGCTAACATTTACTCAGGGCTCCCCTTGCCAGGCCCTGAGCTTCCTCAGGCCTGGGTCAGGCCTGGGGTGATGGGAGAGAGGGTGGCACACCTGGACAGTGAACCCAGGCAGTGATCAGGTTTCTGCGCCCCAGGTCCACCCTGACCAGTCAGCAGAGCCAAGAAGCCATGTCGCTGGACCCCTCAGAGGGATAGGCCCCTCACGTGGCTCAGGAAGAGGTGCTACCCAGTCTCCCGCATGGACTGTCTGGCTGGCTGGGTGGGTGGCTTCCCAACTTCAGGAGTCGTGTGATAGTTGAGGCCAGCACTAGCCTCGGGCACCTCAGTTTCCCCATCTGTACAATGGGACTATGCAAGATTCAAGCTGGGACAGGGCACCCCACCCAGGTACCATTCCTGTGTCCTACTACACCCAGAGTGGGTAAGGGGTGACAGGAGGGTCCTGCCCTCAGGGGCCAGCCAGGACTAGAGGCCCCAAGGAGAGGTGGGGAGGCCACCTGGAGGACGCTGGTCTCACTCAGCCTCAGCTGAAGCGGGGCGGAGGGTCTCAGCAGGGCGCCAGAGGAGCGGACATGACAGCAGCACCAGCCACCCCCACGTCCAGTGTGGGACAGCCAGTGGTCACTCTGGTCTGGCAGCCTGAGCTCTGAGCAGAGACCCTCACCTGGAAGGTCACTGGCAGGACCCAAACTGTCCTCAGCCCCTGGAGTCCCCACCCAGTGCGCCTAGTGACCACCAGGAAGAGCCTTTATTTGCGCTTCCCTCCAGAGAAGTAGGAGGGGTGTGATGCAAACCCTGGGCTGCGGCTGGGAGGGGGTTGGGGGGCGTACTGGTGGACCTGGTGAGGCAGGAGGGGTGGTGGTCAGCTGTGCCCACTGGGTGCCCGGGCAGGCCCAGGCCTCTCCAAATGTCAGCCCAGCCCCTCCGGGGCGGAGGCCCCCTCTCAGCTGTCAGAGCCCGGGGATGGCAGGGTCCCGCCGGTCCCCGTCCTACGGCTGGGAGCAGGGGCCTGGCCCGTGGAGCTGGCACGCTCGCCGCCAGGGGCCTCCCCTGGCGCTTCTCCTGGCGGACGTGGTGAGGGGGCTGAGGGCACGCGCAGGCCTCCGTGTCGGCGGGACGCGCATTTCTGCCAGGTCTGCCAGGAGAGGTGTGAGGGTGGGCAGGCCACAAGCTCCCCGCCGGTGAGGGGGTGGGGGGTTCACTGGGTGCACGGTTCCTGGTGCAGGGGGAGGGCAAGGCCAGGCTCCAGGAGCAGGAGAACTTGGCCCCCAGCACGGCCACCAGTTCGAGGGTGGCCGACTGGGCGGAGACCTGGAGTCCTCCCCAGAGCCCAGGTCTCAGTGGTTACCCAAGGGGCAGGCCCCGGGCAGACCCGTCGGAGGTTGAGGGACTTTCGGGAGAGGTGGCAGTTAAGGTGCAGACAAGCTCCTCTGGGCCCAAGCTCGGGGAGCGGCGGACCACGGGGGCTGCAGGGCTGGGCCGGGGGCCGACAGCGGAGGAGAAGAGGGCAGGCAGGGAGGAGCAGCCCCATCTGAGGCCGAATCCCCCAGGACTGACCCCTCGGGGATCAGGGGACAAAGCTGCCCAGGGCACGGCTCAGCCCTCGAGCACCCTCCCTGGAGGCCCGGCCAGCTGTTTCTCCTATGCAGCAGACTGGCTCCTGGCTGATCCCTCTCCTGCCCACACATCCTCCTCCTAGAAACTTCCCTGGCCCTGGCAGCCCTTCGGCCTTTAACCAGGGCACCCACACCAGGACAGAAGCCTGCCACCAGCTTCTGCACCCCCACCCACCCTGCCTTGCACCCATACCCTTACCCCTTCCAGGCCTTAGTGGGCAATGCACACTTGTCCTAAAGGTGACGAATCATGAGAGCAAGGGGAGAGGACCCAGGACCCGGTGTTGAGAGGTGAGAGCAAGGGTGTACCTGCGTGCCAGGCCTGGGGCCACACCTGGACGAGGGAAATGCCTGTGAAGATGGTGAGGAGGGTGGCAGGGAAGGCCAGGCCAGGCGGTGCCCAGGCGACAGAAGCTTAAGGGGCGGGCGGATGGGCGGGGTGCAGGCTGGCTGGAGGGGTGGAGGACCAGGCGTCTGACCTCTCCCGGGACCCCTACGGGCCACCCCTCACTCACCAGCAGCAGCCTGGCTCTGGGCGGACACCCTCTGGGTACCCTCTGGAGGCCAACGCAGCTCCCCGCTCTCCACCGCACCCAGCTCGCTGGGCTCCACCACGATCGAGGGCAGCCGCTGGCCCAGCCGAGGGCCTTTCTCCCAGGCACCCACCATAGCCTACAAGGGGGGTGGGCAGGGGGTCAAAGCAATGGCAGGCCTGAGCTCCCCAAAGCCTGCCACTCCCGTCCTGCATTGTCCATGGGGAGAATGGGCGTCCCTAACCTGCCCAGTCTCCAGGGCCAGGTGAGCTCTTGCCGGTGCATGCACATCCCCCAGAGGGTCGCGGCCCTCCCCCTCCCACCCCTGGAGCTGGGGCACTCAGCGCCTGGGCCACACAGATCCCACCTGGGCTCAGCCCTCAGGCCCGTTTCACAGAAGGGCCTGTTGTGCGAAAGGCCGAGGTCACACAGTGAGCGAGATCAGGGTGTTTGCGCCTCCCTGGCAGGCAGCCTCCGGGATCCCACCGGGCCCCTTCTTGGGGTCTCTCTTATGGGCCCTTGGCCTCCTCCCAGCTCGGGGGAGCTGGGAAGCTGTTGCTATGGCAACCTGAGCAACTTCTCCAGGCTCATTGTTCAGTGCTCACAAGAGCCTGCGGGGGCTGCCTCCCCAAGCCCTCCTGGAGCCCAGAGCATCTCCGCCTCCCATTCAAGGCCTTCCAAGGTAGAGGCCCCGAGGCACCCGTGCTGTGCGCAGACCTGCAGCCCGGACTCTCCTGCGCCAACCCACCTCCATGCCTTTGCTCCGGTTGGTTGGGCTTGTCCCCAACCTCTTACCCAGAAGGCCAGCTGCTTGTGCACTCTGCCTTCCCCAAAGGCACGTCAAGGCGGGGAAGAGCAGGTACACAGCTGGCAGGACTTTGCTAAATGGCCCTTGCACCTCCCCGCCCCGCCCGCCCCCCCCCCACCAGTGGAACCATCTGAACACTGTTTCAGTGCACTGTCTGATCAGCCTTTGAACAAAGTACTGCAGAGATCCTGAAGTTGGGCCCCACCCACTCCTCTGCCCAGATGGTGCAGGAAGATCTGGGCTAGTGGAGTTTGGTGTCTACCCTCTCCATTCACCCCCCCACCCCCTGCCAGGAGGGCAACCCCCAGCTCCAGACTGGCCCTTGGGCTGGGCCCCCTCAGGGGCCCGCTGGCCCCGACAAGGAGAAGAGCCCAACTCCAGACTCAGCGCAGCAGGCCTGGGCCTCTTGGGCAAGAACCTACCTTGTCAGCTCCATCAGCATCTCCTGCAGGAGCTGAGGCGGGAGCAGGAGGCCCTGGCATGGCCTCACACAGCAGAGAGCAGACTGACCTGGGCGCGGGCCCTGGGCTCCCAGGGCTGGCTGGGGTGCTCCCTGAGTCAGGAGAGCTGGGCCTTCAGTGACTGTGCACATCATACTCCTGCGGAGGGGCAACCGCCTCCCCCACCCAGATGGATAAACTGAGGCACGTGCTGCCACAGGCCAGGGCTTGAGAGTGGCAGACGGCTGGTCCCCAACCGCACACATACCTCTGCTGCCAGGCCTCCGGCCTCCTTGTCTGAGCCCAGCTTGGGCGCGGCAGCGGGCTGGGGGCCACTCATGCTGCAGCCGCTGTCCGGCTGCACGAAAAAAGGAGCGGAAGCGGGGTGCATGTTAGGGCCCAGCTGCGGCACCCCGTCCACTCCCAGAAGCCCCAGACTGCCCCAGCCCTCACCCACCCCACCCCAGGCCCGCAGCCACCGCCCAGGCTGGGCCTCCACCTCTGCAGCTGCCTGCCCAAGCCACCATCAGGGAGGTGCTGGACAGGCCCCAAGTTGGGGGCCCCAGGCTGCGGCAGGAGGGTCCACTCCTCCCTGAGAACAGACGCCCCCGGTGCGCACACCCGAGGCCCCGCCCTCAACCCCCACAGCTGAAGAGAGACTGACCCCCTGCCTGCCTGTGGCCACTTCCCCTCAGGCCAGGCCCAAGCGCCAGGGAGTCCGGCCAGAGACCACACAGCGAGGGTGCTGGGAAGAGGGGCCCTGCCAGGACTGCTGGGCACCAGACTCAGACACTCTACCTGCACCAGGCTGGGCTGGGTCTGGCGGGCAGGCAGCTAACTTGGGCACCGGCTGGGAGGCAGCAGGAGGCCTCTGACAAGGGGCAGGAGTGCTGGGAGGGTGCCGGGCAGAGGGAAGGCACTGGCCAGCTGACTGCAAGCCTCCCGGTGCCCTGCTAGTTGTGGGGGAGGGGTGCCGTGCACACCCAGCAAGAGGTAGGGGGCAGCTATTCCAGGAAATGAGTTCCTTTGACTAAAACCCAGCTTGGGTCAGCTCAGGTCCCGCTGGGACCCAAGGATTCTTGCGGGGGGAGGGGGGGGTTGGTGGGCCACGTGCAGCCCGGGGCCTCTGGGGCAGTGGGCAGCCAACATACCCACCCGAGCCTCCACCCAGGCACAGAGCACGCGAGAGCCCTCCCCCAGGCCCGAGGCTCCGGGTCGCCCCTTCCTGGGATTCCACCCCAGGATCCCAGAAGCTCAACTGGAGCCCAGGGCAGCCAGGACCAATCCCAGGAAAGTGGACTCAGAGATCCACACAGATGCCAGAAAGACTGGAGGGAGACGCAGAAAGAACCACGCGGGCCACAGAGAGGACGCAGGGATGACAAAACTAGAGGGCGAGATTCAGAGAGGCGACAGAAAGAGGTGAGAGATGATGGAGAAGCAGGAGAGAGGGCGGCTGATGGAGACAGACGGTGGAGCCAAGGGGCGGCGGGCGGCGGGCAGACGCCGGAGGGCTGCCTCCCCGCAGCCTGGCACCAGGGGCCTCTGCCAATGGGGCATCCCCGCAGCGAAGGCTCGGCCACCCACCCCTGCAGCGGCGGCCAGGTGTGGCGGGCCAGCCGGCAGAGACGCTGCTCGAGCCCAGAGCCCGGCGTCCGGCAGCCAAGGGCTGGCTGTGGTCCCCACACCTCCCCATCTCCGGGGAGCGCCGACTCAAACCCACCCTTCGCCGCTTCCTGCTCTCCAGACGCCGCGCACTGTGGGGCGCCGGCCGGACGAGAGTGGGGAGGGGCACGCCCCGCGCCTCGCTCACACTCACCGCCGGCGGTGGCTCGCGCAGGGCCGGCACTGCTGCTCAGCCGCTGCCGGTCCGCCCGCCCTGGCTGGCTCCCCGCCTTCCTCCCGCGCGCTCTCCGCCCACAAGCGCTCGCTCGCCCGGCCCCTCGTCCACACTCGCGCTCCCAGGTCCACCTCCCAGGTTGCACCCCCGCGCCATCTCCCCCCTTGCCAAAACCGCAGCCCCCCAGAACCTGATCCTGGTCACTCGAGGCACACAACCTCAAGTTTGAGGTTCCGGAATTCAGGGGGGTGGAATTCAAGGCGACTAGATACATCAGAGTGAGGACACCCTCCAGCTGGAAGGAGGAGTGAAGAGGACAAGGGGCACACCCGAGTGTGAGGACCAGTGTGTGTGTGTGGAGGGAGAGCGTCACCACACCAGTCCCCTCTTCATCCCTGATTCCAGTTCCCCAAAGGGACAGTCTCATTAGGCGTGTAGACCTGACACCGAAGGCCAGGATGCACGCCTGTTGGTCCACGCAGCCTTCCACCATCTGCACCTCACATCCACCATCATCTACCCAACATCCAACACCCAGCCCACACCCACAATCCACCACTCAGCATCCGCTACCCAGGCACTGTCATCTGCTATGCCCATCTAGTCATGTCTCTTCTACCATCCAATCATCATCCAACCACCAGCCAACCTCAGCCACCTGCCATGTGTCCCCCACCACCAATAAACCAACAACTGTCCCATACAACCCACCACCTAACTTCCACCATCCAGGTTCCATCCACCATGCTTCCATCCACAGTTTGTTGAGATCCACACAATCAAAGGCTTTAGCATAGTCAGTGAAGCAGAATTGGATGCTTTTCTGGAATTCTCTTGCTTTTTCTATGATCCAACAGATGTTGGCAATTTGATCTCTAGTTCCTCTGCCTTTTCTAAATCCAGCTTGAACATCTGGAAGTTCTCAGTTCATGTACTGTTTAACTCTAGGTTGGAGAATTTTGACCATTACTTTGCCAGCATGTGAGATGAGTGCATTTGTGCTGTAGTTTGAACATTCTTTGGCATTGCCTTTCTTTGGGATTGGAATGAAAACTGAGCTTTTCCAGTCCTGTGGCTACTGCTGAGTTTTCCACATTTGCTGGCATATTGAGTGCAACACTTTCACAGCATCATCTTTTAGGATTTGAAATAGCACAACTGGAATTCCATCACTTCCACTAGCTTTGTTTGTAGTGATGCTTCCTAAGACCCACTTAACTTCACACTCCAGGATGTTGGGCTCTAGGTGAGTGATCACACCACCGTGGTTATCTGGGTCGTGAAGACCTTTTTAATATAGTTCTGTGTATCGTTGCCACCTCTTCTTAATATCTTCTGCTTCTGTTGGGTCTATACCGTTTCTGTTCTTTATTGTACCCATCTTTGCATGAAATGTTCCCTTGGTATCTCTAATTTTCTTGAAGAGATCTCTAGTCTTTCCCATTCTATTGTTTTCCTCTATTTCTTTGCATTTTTCACTT
>SJYR01000379.1:359468-376225 GCA_006410655.1 Kobus ellipsiprymnus | reverse complement strand
CTTACTCCTTGGAAGAAAAGTTATGACCAACCTAGATAGTATATTCAAAAGCAGAGATATTACCTTGCCGACTAAGGTCCATCTAGTCAAGGCTATGGTTTTTCCAGTGGTCATGTGAGAGTTGGACTGTGAAGAAGGGTGAGCGCCAAAGAATTGATGCTTTTGAACTGTGGTGTTGGAGAAGACTCTTGAGAGTCCCTTGGACTGCAAGGAGATCCAACCAGTCCATTCTGAAGGAGATCAACCCTGGGATTTCTTTGGAAGGAATGATGCTGAAGCTGAAACTCCAGTACTTTGGCCACCTCATGCGAAGAGTTGATTCATTGGAAAAGACTCTGATGCTGGGAGGGATTGGGGGCAGGAGGAGAAGGGGATGACCCAGGATGAGATGGCTGGATGGCATCACGGACACGATGGACGTGAGTCTGAGTGAACTCCGGGAGATGGTGATGGACAGGGAGGCCTGGTGTGCTGCGATTCATGGGGCCGCAAAGAGTCGGACACGACTGAGCGACTGAACTGACTGACTCCATTCAGATGGGTGTGTCTTTCCTTTTCTCCTTTGCCTTTCACATCTCTTCTTTTCTCAGCTATTTGCAAGGCCTTCTCAGACAACCATCTTGCCTTTTTGCATTTCTTTTTCTTGGGAATAGTTTTGATCACTGCCTGCTGTATAATGTTATGAACCTCCGTCCATAGTTCTTCAGGCACTCTATCTATCAGATCTAATCCCTTGAATCTATTTGTCACTTCCATTGTAGGGGATTTGATTTAGGTCATACCTGAATGACCAAGTGGTTTTCCCTACTTTCTTCAATTTAAGCCTGAATTTTGCAATAAGGAGTTCATGATCTGGGCCACAGTCAGCTCCTGGTCTTGTTTTTGCTGACTGTATAGAGCTTCTCATGTTTGGCTGCAAAGAATATAATCAATCTGATTTCAGTGTTGACCATCTGGTGATGTCCATGTGTAGAGTCTTCTCCTGTGCTGCTGGAAGAAGGCGTTTGTTATGACCAGTGCATTCTCTTGGCAAAACTCTGTTAGCCTTTGCCCTGCTTCATTGGTACTCCAAGACCAAACTTGCCTGTTACTCCAGGTATCTCTTGAGTTCCTACTTTTGCATTCCAGTCCCCTATGATGAAAAGGACATCTTTTTTTTGGTGTTAGTTCTAGAAGGTCTTATAGATCTTCATGCTGCTGCTGCTAAGTCGCTTCAGTCGTGTCCAACTCTGTGTGACCCCACAGATGGCAGCCCACCAGGCTCCCCTGTCCCTGGGGTTCTCCAGGCAAGAACACTGGAGTGGGTTGCCATTTCCTTCTCTAATGCATGAAAGTGAAAAGTGAAAGGGAAGTCGCTCAGTCACGTCTGACTCTTAGCGACCCCATGGACTGCAGCCTACCAGGCTCCCCCGTTCATGGGATTTTCCAGGCAAGAGTACTGGAGTGGGGTACCATTGCCTTCTCCAATAGGTCTTCATAGAACCATTCAACTTCAGCTTCTTTAGCATTAGCAGTTGGTACATAGACTTGTATTGAATGGTTTGCCTTGGAAACAAAACAAGATCATTCTGTCATTTTTTGAGACTTCACTCAAGTACCGCATTTCAGACTCTTTTGTTGACTATGAGAGCTACTCCATTTCTTCTAAGGGATTCTTGCCCACAGTAGTAGATATAATGGTCATCTGAATTAAATTTGCCCATTCCAGTCCATTTTAGTTCAGACTGGTTCAAAATTGTGAAAGAAGTACATCAAGGCTGTATATTGTCATCCTGCTTATTTAACTTGTATGCAGAGTACATCATGAGAAACGCTGGGCTGGATGAAGCACAACCTGGAATCAAGATTGCCGGGAGAAATATCAATAACCTCAGATATGCAGATGACACCACTGTTACGGCAGAAAGCAAAGAGGAACTAAAGAGTCTCTCGATGGTTTAAAACTCAACATTCAAAAAACTAAAATCATGGATCCAGTCCCATCACTTCATGGCAAATAGATGGGGAAACAATGGAAACAGTGACAGACTTTACTTTCTTGGGTTCCAAAATCACTGCAGATGGTAACTGCAGCTGTGAAATTAAAAGGTGCTTGCTCCTTGGAAGAGAAGCTATGCATATGAGAGCTGGACCATAAAAAAGGCTGAGTGCCGAAGAATTGATGCTTTTGAATTGTAGTGTTGGAGAGGACTCTTGGGAGTCCCTTGGACAGCAAGGAGATCAAACCAGTCAATCCTAAAGGAAATAAGTCCTGAATATTCACTGGAAGGACTGATGCTAAAGCTGAAACTCCAATACTTTAGCCACCTGATGGGAAGAACTGACTTGGGTGAAAAGACCCTGATGCTGGGAAAGACTGAAGGCAGGAGAAGGGGATGACAGAGGATGAGATAGTTGGATGGCATCACTGACTCAATGGACATGAGTTTGAGCAAGCTCCAGGAGATGGTGAAGGGCAGGGGAGCCTGGTGTGCCGCAGTCCATAGGATCGCAGAGTCAACAACAAAAGGCATCTGTCCATTCACCCCCACCCCCACCATTTACCAAGCATCAGTGCACCATGAAAACACCCTTCAGTCCTAAATTAATTCACCATCCATCTATCCACCATCATTGACTGTCTAACAGCTCTCCATCTATTTAACAACTGTCTATCCATCTATGGATGATCCATTCACTCACCACATATCTGGTTCTCAGTTACTAATCTATGGCTACTGTCCATTTATCTGAATTTATTCGCCACTCGCCCGTTAGCCTCCAGCCAGTCGGTCACAGTGTGTTGTTTAGTCACTAATCTTGTCTGACTTTTTTTGACCCTATGAACTATAGTCTGCTAGGCCCCTCTCTCCGTGGGATTTCCCAGACAAGAATACTGGAGTGGGTTGCCATTTCCTTCTCGAGGGGATTGTCCCGACCCAGGGATGGGCATTGGCAGGCGGATTCTTCACCACTGAGTCACAATTCATCTATCCACAATTCAGTCACCAGTCACGCCCCATCCCTAACCCATTCGTATGTCTATGGAGCCACCATCTACCATCCACCCACTTCTTATTTCTGTTCACCACCCATCTATCCATTCATTGCCCATCTCACAATATCTTCTATCCATCAATACATCATCCAGCTATAATTCATTATTCATTCAAAACCCATTTGTGTATCATCCACCATCTATCCGTATTCATCCATTCTAGAAGAATTCATCGAGTGCCCTCTGTACACCAAGCATTATTTTAGATGCTGGGGATAGAGCAGAGAGACAGCACTGAGATCCATCCTCCATCACAAACCACCCAGTAATGATCTGTACATCATCCCCCATTCATTATTCACTACTCACTCAGTATCATCTTCATTTATCATCCATTTGCCATCTACCAATCTTCCTCCCTCTATACATTAAACCATTGATTTATAATATGCTGCTGACCATCTACCATCCATCTGCAATCTCTCCACCGTCTTCCCATCCACCATTCACCTTTCATGCATCTATATTCCAAGATGTATCTGTCATCTAGCCATCATTCATTCATCACCTAATTGACATCTCTCTATCCACTATCCACCTTCCGTCTACATGTCCACAGTACACAACCCATTACCTGTTGACCCAGCAACCATCTATTTATTTGCCATCCATGCACCATTCAGCCACCATTTACTTCTCCACCATTCACGGTCCATCCATCAATCATGTATCCATTCACATGTATCTATTAATACCACCTAGCCATCCATTCTCTGTGGCTTGGAGCCTTCACAAGCATCCCCTATTTATCCTCCATCCATCCATAATCCCATGATTCAGTTATTGAACAAGCATCCACCAGTCACCACTTATTGCCTATAATGCACTATCTGTAGATTATTTCAGTATCAATCAGTCCCAATTTAGTGTCCAAGTTCACCTGCCCTCCATCTACCAATCTATCCACTCATCACCACTTAACCACCATTATAGATGCATCCACCATCCACCGTCTTCTGACCGTCAGCACCAGGATTTACCATGCTTCCAGCACCCAGCCAACCACTATCTGTACAGCAGCCTCCCACCCATACACACACTCTGCACCCATCATCCATCCCTTAGTTCACCTCCCTGTCCAGCCATTCATCCCCCACCAGCCACCTATCCACTGAGTGACTTACCCATCCATCATTCTGCCATGCATTCATCTATCACCCTTACATTATATTTGTGTTATCCATACACATAAATATGAGTAAATCTTTCTCACTTCTGTTTTTCCACCACCCATCTCCACCCTTCACCCATCCACTCATCTTCTCAACAGTCTTCTGTCCATGCGTTCATAAACTAAGCATTGATTTATTAATAACTGTTAACAGTAAACATAAATATTAAACACTTATTACTCAGTGCTATTGTGGGATTCTAGAATCATCAAGATGAAATAGATCCCATCTATATTCAGTCTGATGAATTCAGTCTGATGGTTCAAACAAGGGAAATGTTACAATAGCCAAGACATAGAAAGAACCTAAATGTCCATCAACAGATGAATGGATAAAGAAGATGGGCGTACACACACACACACGTGTGCACGTGCTAAGTCGCTTCAGTCGTGTCCAACTCTGGGCAACCCTGTGGACTGCAGCCCACCAGGCTCCTCTGTCATGGGATTCTCCAGGCAAGTGTACTGGAGTGGGCTTGACAGGCAGTTTCTTTGCCACGAGCACCACCTTGGAAGAATACATATATATATATATATACTGTGGAGTACTACTCAGCCATCAGAAAGAATGAAATAATGAAATAATTTGCAGCAACATGGATAGACCTAGAGATTATATACTAAGTGAAGTAAATCAGACAGGAAATGGGAACGTCATATGACATCACCTATTTGGGGAATCTAAAATATGATACAGATCAACAGATGTATGAAGCAAAAACACACTCACAGATACAGAGAACAGCCTTGTGTTTGTGGGGGTGGGGAGGGAGGGACTGGGAACCTGGAGTAGCAGAGGCAACTATTGCATCTGGGATGGAGAAACAACAGGCCATACTGTGTAGCGCAGGGAACGACCGTCAGTGTTCTGTGACAGACCGTGGTGAAAAAAAATATATATGCCATTTCCTTCCCCAGGGGATCTTCCCGACCCAGGGATCGAACCTGGATCTCCTGTAGTGCAGGCAGACGCTTTACCGTCTGAGCCACCCTACCATGTGCTATATATATATATTCATCTGAATATCTGGGTCACTTTGCTCTACAAAAGAAATTAACACAACATTGTAAATAAAAAGTTTTCAATAAATTTCAATAAAATTTTCAATAAATTTTCAACAAAATTTTCAATTTATTCAATAAAATAAAATTTTTTAAAAAATGGACCAGGTCAGACAGAGAATGATCAGTGTAAAATGTATATTGTGTCCCAATCTCCGTGTATCCACCCTCTGGCCATGGGGTGGCCGTAGCTCTTTGCACCAGTTTCCAAAGAGGAGGGCCGGGGAGACGGCGTCAGGGCAGGATCAGCAGAGGCCTGATCTGGGCCAGGCGGCTGCAGCACGGGCCACCTGATGATGTGGGTGAGCAAAGAGGCGAGGGTTTGAAAAGCGGCTGCAGGGAGGATGCAGTGCTGGGAGCAGCAGCCAAGGGACTGGTCCCTGATGAGAGCGGGGAGCTCTGGGAGGGTGTTAGGCAGGCAGGTCCCCCAGTCAGCTCCGTGCTGAGACAGGACCCCCATACACACATCCACCTCCTCACTGGACAGAACTTGAACCCCAAGGATGGTGGGGTGCTGATTTAGGGTCATGCAGCAATGCTGGGCTCTGGCTGCAACTACGCCATCGCAACACTCTGGCACCCTGTGTCAGGAGAGTGCCTGCTGGCATGCCCCCCCACCCCATCCCACAAAAGGCCATGTCACGTGCTTTCCACCTGGGCGGGATTTTCTCTCCCTCCTTGTTAACGAGGGTGTCAGCTGTCACCCAAGGTGCTGCCTTTTACCCAAGGTGTTAGCCGACAAGGGCTCCTGAGAAGGCTCTCGGGAGGTGCTCAGGGCCACTGAGGCTCCAAGCCCCGATGGAGGAGCAGCGGACTGGGGACGGAGAGCCTCTTTAAAGACAGACCTGGAGGCCCAGAGCTGAGCCCACGGAGGCCATCTTTGGGGCCCGTCTTCGCCTCCAGCCTCCGATTCGGCTTCTCCCCCTCCCTGCTGCCCTCCACCGTGGGCCCTTCTCCACTAGGGACAAACAGATCTGGAGGTGGGAGCTGTGTTTCCCGGGGGCGCCCAGCCTTTGCTGTATGCCCTTGGGAGGCCCTGCCTGCTCTGGGCCGTGGTGTGCCTGCCAATGCAGTAAGAGAATGTTGTGCCAAATGAAGAGTAAGGACCAACCGTCCCTGAGGCTCCCGGGCCTCGGCGAGTCTGCAGTTCTCCTCCTCCTGGCCCCCTCCCCTACACGTACCCTCCAAAGCTTGTCTGAATGGAGGCGATGGCACCGCGCGGCTGGGGGCACTCAGAGTGGGTGGAGGCCTGGCTCTGGGCCAGGGAGGCTTGCTCTTGGCGCCCTCTTGTGGCGATTATGGAGTAAAACACCCCAGACTCCTGCGAGGGCCACAAAACAAGAGCAAAGGGAAATTCCGGTGTTAATGTTAGCACCGTGGTCCAGGGAGTCCCAGATGGTTCAGACAGTGAAGAATCTGCCTGCAATGCAGGAGACCCAAGTTCGATACCAGGGTTGGGAAGATCCCCTGCGGGTAGGGCAGTGGCTACCCACTCCAGTATTCTTGCCTGGAAAAGCCTGGCGGGCTACCGTCCCTGGGATCAAAGAGTCAGAAACCACTGAGTGATGAACACTTCACTTTCACCTTTTTCCTATACTTTGTCCTCAGGTGCTGATCCTCTGTGAGAGGCAGGGCCAGGACGGAGTCCCTCTGCCCTTGGTGGGATGCTGGGCGGAGGGTCCTAAGTAATGACCCCAGGGGAGGAGTGGACGGGCCCTGGGGATGGGTTGACAGTGAGGCAAGAGACAGGTCCTGGCCTGAGCTGGAGGGAAGGGCCCTGAGGAGGGATTTCCAACCAGACGTCTAGCTCCAACACTGAATCCCCAGCCCCTAAATTAGACTGGCTGACCGTACAATATTTCTGGACGTTTCTCTTTAACGTAAACAATCCGATTTCAGCCTTTTAAATGCAGTAATAAGGGAATCACACCACAGAGGGAGCCCCTGGAGGCACGGGTGCCCTTCCCAGCCGCTCGAGGTCCCCAGGAGCTGCCGACGTGGCCATCAGTCCCATCACAGCACCCCGCGAGGCCTGCGACGTGTCCACCCAGGACGAGAGCTGCGCCAGAGCAAGTGGGGGACAGCTCCCCCGGGGACAAGTTGGGGACAGAACCCCCCCCCCCCCCGAGACAAGTGGGGGCTGGGGGAACCTGTCCTCCCAGTGAGGCTGCAGTGGGGATGGGTTGGGTTGCTGGGGGGGGGGACCCGGGCCTGCCCCCAGACCCGAGCTGCCCTCCTTGGCCTGCACTGCGGCTGCCCCGAGCCTGAGCGGGGACCGGGCAGGCTGGGGTCCTGAGACAGGCGTCCGCCGGGCAGGCCGAGGGCCGCGAGGCTCTGAAGTGCGGGCGGGGCGGTCCTCGGGGCTGCGGGCCTTCTCTCGAGCGCCCGCTCCCACCGGGGTCCCTGCGCGACCCCGGGTGGTTGCGCCCGCGAGCCCAGACGCGGGACAGGCAGGTTGCGGGCGGCGGGCCCCCCTCCGCCGGTGGGGGCGGGCGGCGGCGGAAGCGCCCAGCGCCGCCGGACACGCGCTCTCGGCTGGGACGTGGGCGGCCCGGAATCTGTCTCCCGGCCTGTCTCCGGGTCCCGCCCCCGTTTCCCCCTACGGGGCGGGGCGGGGATTCCGGTTGTGGGAGCCAGAGCGGGGGTCGGGCTGACCTTCCTTCCTAGCTCAGCGCCGCCGCCCTGCCCCGTCCGGAAAGACCGAGGCTCGGGGAGCGCGGGTCGCCTGGGAACCCGAGGCGAAGCCGCACAGGATCCACGGCCCGGCGCCCTGACACCCCGCCCTCTGGCCGAGGAAGGGCTGGCTCCCCATTTCAGAGCCCCAAGGTGCTTGCTTGCCACCCCCCACCCCCACCCCCGACCCGCTCAGGGAGCTCCGCTCGGGAGGGGAGGGGGCATTGGGGGTCTGGCTCCACCCGCCGCGCCTGGAGGACAGGTGACCTGCGACGGGGCGGGAGAGGGGGGACGGGAGGACGGAGGTGGGGAGGGTGGGGATGGAAGTGAGAGAGGCCGCGCAGAAAGGCGAGGGCGCCGCGGCCCGGGGACTAAGGGCCGCTGCGGGGGTCCAGAGCCCGGGCCACCGCGGTGCTGAACGAGGCCACGGCCGCAGGGGCCACCCGGTCATCCCGGCCACAGTGCTCCGCCTGCAGAAGGGACAGTGTTATCGCCTGCCCCTCTTTCTGCCTCACCGCAGTCCTTCACGCTGTCCGCAGGGCGACGATGGGGTTGGGCAGGGCTCCTGGTCCTGGGTTTTAGTCTCTAGAGCCTCCCGAGGGCTCGCCCACGGCCAGGAACAGAGGCCCGCACCCAGCAGGCCTGCATCCGGAGGCTCCAGGTCTTGCCCCACGTGGTCACCCCCGCGGAACGCCAGCTCAGCTGCAGTTTCTGCTTCACAGGTCCCGGGGCAGATTGCTCTTCAGGTGCGCGTGTCCTACCTGGCTCAGGTGTGTCCGACTCTGTGTAGCCCACCAGGTGCCTTTGTCTGTGGGATTTTCCAGGCAGGAGTACTGGCGTGGGTTGCCATGCCCTGCTCCAGGGGAATCTTCCCGACCCAGGGGTCCAACCTGCGTCTCTTACGTCTCCTGCGGCAGGCGGGTTCTGCTAGTGCGCCTGGGAAGCCCAACCGGGCCGGTAGATGAGCAGTGACTGTCCTGAGCCCCGTGTGTGCTGAGTTCCTAAGCTGAGTCTGACTCTGTGACCCCACAGATTGAAGCCCGCCTGGCTCCTCTGTTGATGGGATTCTTCAGGCAAGAGTGGGTTGCCATCTCCTCCTCCATGGGATCTTCCTGACTCAGGGATCGAACATGTCTCTCCTGCGGTCCTGAGCCCCTTTGTGTAATAAACAGAAAGTTTAAAATATGTGCCCTTTAATGCATGTACATGTTTGTACAGGATTGAAATGTTCTGCAAGTCCAGTGATATTCTAGCTGAGCCTGCCTGGCTCTTCCTAGGCACGGTTTGGTGCTTTGCCAAGCTCATGTAATCTCGGAAGCCCTGTGAGATGGTATATTATTATCTCATCCTACACATGAAAAGACCAGGCACAGAGAGGCTGAGGAACCTGCCCGGGGTCACAGAGCTGTGAGGCGGGCCTCTGCTTTGAGTGGGCACTTGAGACTTGCTGCAAACCTCCAGGCTAGGCTGCTGTCCTGGGGTGCAGGACTCGAGCAGGCAAGCCGGCACACCTCTCCCCACACATCCATTTAACACTGTTGGGCCACAGCCCTGTCAGGGCCGGCCAGTCCGGTGGGTCCTCCAGACATCACAGCAGCCTGGAATCGAGGGGCTCAGACACCGAGACCAGAGTCCAGAGCGGGAAGCGGCTTGCCCCAGGGCTCCCAGCACAGAGCCCAAGCTGGGCCTTGAGTCTTCCCAGCCCCTCCTGCCTTCCAGCGGGAGCCCTGGAGTCCTCCCGCTTCCCCCACCATCCCCGCCCCAGGGGCAACCAGTCACTGTGGAAACAGCCCATTGCCAGCTCCCTCTCAGTTTACTGGTTCTCCAGAGCTGGACTCTAAAAGAGCCTACAGTGGGGTGTCCCTGGCAGGCCAGTGGTTAAGACTCTCCGCTTCTGCTGCAGGGAATGTGAGTCCCTGATGGGCTAAGAGCTCACAAGGTGCGCGGACAAAAAATTTAAAATTGAAAAAGAAAAGCCCCAGAGTGACTGCCCCTGCTGCTCGCCTGGGGGCAATGCACTGACTGCCGGCAGGAGCAAGTCCTGAGCAAAACCAAGGTGGGGGCCAGTGGGGAGCAGGCCTGGGCCAGACTCCTTTCTGGGCCCCAGCCCTGCCTGCCGGTGGGGCGGAGCAGGGTTCAAGGCCCGGAAGCCGACAGAGCTGCAAGCCCAGGACCAGACACCGGTCTACCGCTCCCAGTGCCACCCCCACCTCCGGCTGGTCCTTCAGCCGCGGGGCCACCATTTCCTCCCACGTCCATTCACCGAGTGCCAGGGTGACATCCGCTGCTCCGGGCGCACCTCGCCAGTGGGAGCAGGGGCCCCCTAACCCTGTGCCCCCAGGGCCCCGAGCTCCTGGCCCTTCCCTAGTTGGGCGGGAGGGTGGGGGAAGGCCGGAAGAACTGCCGGGAGGGTTGGCCAGGCAGCAGGTCCCTAGACTAGACCCCCAGACTCAGGGCAGTCAGCAGGGGGCCTGGCCCTGGGTCCTGAAGGCTGTTGTAGGGAGATTATCCCTGAGCTCTGCTAGCAGCCGCGGATGGAGGGGGGTGCAGGTGTTAGCTCCACCGTAAAAATAGCAATTTTAATGGTAAAATAGATGACAGCACCCTAATGGCAGAAAGCAGCGAGGAACTAAGGAACCTCTTGATGAAGGTGAAAGAGGAGAGCGAAAAAGTTGGCTTAAATTCAACATTCAGAAAACAAAGATCATGGCACCCAGTCCCATCACTTCAGGGCAAATAGATGGGGAAACAATGGAAACAGCGACAGACTTTATTTTCTTGAGCTCCAAAATCACTGCAGATGGTGACTGCAGCCATGAAATTAAAACACACTTGCTCCTTGGAAGAAAAGCTATGACAAACCCAGACAGTGTATTAAAAAGCAGAGACATTACCGACAAAGGTCTGTCTAGTCAAAGCTATGGTTTTTGCAGTAGTTATGTATGGATGTGAAAGTGTGAAAGTGATAATCCCTCAGAAGTGTCCTACTTTTTACAATCCCGTGGACTGTTCCACGGAATTCTCCAGGCCATAATACTGAACTGGTAGCCTTTCCCTTCTCCAGGGTATCTTCCCAACCCAGGGATTGAACCCAGGTCTCCCATATTGCAGGCAGATTTTTTACCCGCTGAGACACAAGGGAAGCCCAAGAATACTGGAGTGGGTAGCCTATCCCTTCTCCAGCGGATCTTCCCGACCCAGGAATCAAACCGAGGTCTCCTGCATTGCAGGAGGAACTGAGGAAGCTGCTTGGACGTGAGAGATGGACTGTAAAGAAGGCTGAATGCCGAAGAATTGATGTTTTTGAACTGTGGTGTTGGAGAAGATTTTGAGAGTCCCTTGAACTGCAAGGAGCTCAAACAAGTCAATCCAAAGGAAATTAATTCTGAGTATTCATTGGAAGGACTGATGAAGCTGAAGCGCCAATACTTTGGCCACCTGATGTAAGAGTTGACTTATTAGAAAAGACCCTCATGCTGGGAAAGATTGAGGGCAGGAGGAGAAGGGGACGGCACAGGATGGGATTGTTGGATGGCATCACCGACTCGATGGACATGCATTTGAGCAAGCTCCGGGCGATGGTGATGGATGGGGAAGCCTGGCGTGCCGCGGTCCACGGGGTCACAAAGAGTCGAACACTGAGTGACTGAACAACACCAACGATGGTGATGGAGAGGGAGTTTAAGAGGAGTCCTCGGTGCCCGCTCCACCCATCACCTCCCTTACTCCTCACACCTTTGGAGGAGGGGATGTGCGGCAGGGAAGAGGGATTGGCTGTCAGGTGTGACCATCCCTTGGACTCAGTCAAGTGAAGCGGGGACTGGCCAGGCTGTGTCCAAACTAGATGTCCCCCCAGAGGTCACCGGGGCTGCCCCTCCCCTTCTCACTCAGCCCTGGGGGACTGAGGGGGAGTGGGTGGGAGGTGAGTGCCCACCAGGGCCCAGGGCAGAGGCCCTGGGCAGAAAACAGCTCCTGGCAGTCCCCAGGCTTGATCGTGGATCAGAATGGCATGACGACCCCTGGCTGGCGGTTCTGGGTCCTGGGGTCTGGGGTGCATCAGTAGTAAGTTCCCAGGGGTTAGACGGAGCCCTGGCCGCTCCATCCACTCCCTGTGTGCCCCCAGACAGGTCTCTCGCCCACTCTGAGCCGTGATCTCCTTGTCTGCACAGTGGGGAGGAGGACAAGCTGTGTGCGGGTGAGTGCGAGGCCCGTGGAAAGTGTTGGCGCACAGACGGCCCGGGGCTAGCGATCCTCATCGAGTTGTTCTTTCTTCCCAGGAAGAAGCCCCCAGCCTGGGCTAGGAGGAGGCAGGGAAGGCAGCACAGCAGTGGGCCAGGGTGTCTGGGCTCGGAAGCAGGCCCTGCCGTGCCCCAGCAGTTACTTCGCCTCACCCAGCCTCAGTTTGCACCTCTGGAAAATGGGGTGATTCCTGCCCCTGCCTCATTGGGTTCTTAGCAGGTTAGTCTGTAAAGAGCTGTGCATTGGGTGCGTAGAGTGCTTGCAATCTTTGCTGTGACACCTTGAAGTCTCCACTGAAGCCCCTCCACCCCTACCCCACCCCACGCCTTCTCCCTGACTTCCTGGTTGGCCCTCCACACCAGCAGCAAGTAACTCCCTCTGGCAGGGCAGCGCTGTAGGCCCTGGGAGGGGTGGTTGAGTTGCTCAGCCGTGTCCAACTCTGTGCAACCCCATGGACTTTAGCCCACCAGGCTCCTTTGTCCATGGGATTTCCCAGGCAAGAATACTGAGTGGGTTGCCATTTCTTTCTCCAGGGGATCTTCCTGACCCAGGGATGGAGCCCAGGCCTCTTGCATTGCAGGCTGCATCTTTACCGACTGAGCCCCCGGGGAAGCTCCTAGATTAAAGGCTCAAGAGGGCGCCCTTATCCTTGAGGGAGTGGGGAGCCACGGAAGCGAGAGAGGGCTGTGGCCAGAGCCCACCTCCGGGAAGATATGCGTGGCAGCCAGTGGAGGGTGGGGGACTCCTGGGCCCAGTGGTGGGAGCGGGGGGGAGAGGGGGCCGCCTCCGGCTCTCGTCTTCCACCAGCAGCACTGTCGTTAGCTCCAGCCTGGTCGTGTGACCAGGCGAGCTGCAATCAGGTGCCCAGTGTGGCAGCAGGCTGCACCTGTGACTGCGAGTCAGGGTCTCCAGCCCCTTTTCAGACGGGGAACTGGGCTCCCAGAGTTGGCCCGGGGCTCATGCCCTCACCCAGCGCTTGGAGCATCCCGCATGGGCAACTGCGGAGGATGGCTGGGGGGGGTGGTGCTTTTGGATGCGGAGAACATTCAAGGCGTTTCCTGCAAGGATGTGCCTGGGGGGACCAGCGGGGCAGGGCTCACAAACCAGGTCTGGGTCGCTGCCCCACCCCACCCCACGCCCCGACTCTCCACCCCAATCCTTCCTGCACACACATCCAGGGGGCACTTTTTTCGGGTCCACCCTTGGCAGAGGACTGGTTCACGCCCCTGACCTTCAAAGTCCTCCATGTCGTCAGCTGGGAGGCTGAGAAAGAGGAAGAGAAACACCCTTCAGGAAGAGCTGTGGCCTAGCGAGCCAGGCAGCAGGAAACCTCAGGAACCACTGGCGGGGTCACCGTGGCCATGGGACCCCAGTGGCGGCTGGCAGGGAAGGGGGAGTCGCGGGGCCTACCAGCCAAGACCCGGCCACGCACGCACAGGCCTGCCTGCCTCTCTGCTGGTCCGCCTGGGCGGCCTTCGGTTCCCGCTCTGAGCCAGGGAAGCCTCACGGGGCTGCTTCTGCTTCCTTTCTGTTCGCTTCTCAGTGACAGTGTCCTGGGGGCAGGAGCCGCCCCCATCTGCAAGGCAACCCTCCCCACCCCTGTCTCATCACCGTGAGCGCTTCCTCCCAAGCCCTCACTCTCTGAGATGCTCTCTTTCGATTCCCCTGTGCACTGCTCCGTAATCTGTCCCTGGACCAGAGAGGATGCTCGGGTGACAGTCTTGGCTGCTGCCGTATCTTCGGCATGCAGCATCTCAGCAGGGACTGAACCCTCGCCCCTGGCATCGGGAGCATGGAGTCTCAGCCACTGGACTGCCAGGGAAGTCCCTGTTTCATTTTTTTAGTGGCTCCATGGAATTTCATACTTCGGAGGTACCATTATGTATCTGTTTGTCTATTGAAGGACACTGTCAGTTTTCATTATTTTAATTGTAAGTAACCAGGTCATGAGTATCACTGTTGACTGCACTGATCAGAGTCCTAGCAGAGGCACACGGAAGCGGGCGAATCCAGGAAAGCATAAAAGTGGGCTTAGTTACTGGGGTCTGAGCAGGATCCTGGGCACTCAGGGAGGGACAGCAGCTCCGAAGGCGGTGACAGGTAGGTGGGGGAGAGCCCGTGGAGGGAGGGGTGGCTGGAACCTGGGGGCAGGTGTGTCAAACAGAGGGGCCCCAGGGCAGGCTGTGGCTGCAGCCATGGGATGGGGCAGGTGGGGACAAGATCCCATTCTTCCTCTCCCAAGCTCCCCCTCCCATGGGCCCGTCTGGGGCACAGAGCAGGTAGAGAAGGGCGGAGAATGGCCCTGGAGGGGCAACCAGCCCGAGGCCTTCAGCCTCCACCCCCGTCCCCTGGGGGACACGTGTCCTCAACACTCAGGACAAATGGGCTGCACCAGCCTCTGATCACCCTGGGTGATAACAACAACGGAGGGGCGGGCCTGGAGCTGGAGGCGCCCCTCCCCAGATGAGGTCTCAGGGGATGGAGTGGGACAGCTGGGAAGAACACAGCCACCCCCCACCCCTCCCAGGGGGGTGCTTGCTGGGACAGAGCCTGCTTCCGACATGCTCTGCAACTGCTGAGCCCTGGGTCAGCCCTTCAACAGCACTTTTTTTTTTTTTTTTTTGGCAGCTTTATTTATTTATTGGGTTTCATTGCTTCGAGGGCTTTTCTCTAGCTGCAGCAAGCGGGGCTCCTCTCCAGTTGCGGGGCGCGGGCTTCTCGTCGCGGTGGCTTCTCCGGCTGTGGAGCACGGGCTCTCGGTGTACAGGCTTCAGTAGCTGCAGCCCACCGGCTCAGTAGTCTCGGGCTGTGGGCTTAGTCGCCATGTGGCGTGTGGAATCTTCCCAGACCAGGGGTCGAACCCGAGTCCCATGCATTGGCAGGTGGACCCTTGTCCACTGTTCCACCAGGGAAGGCCAGCAGCGCTTATTTTTTAGCCTTGGTGGGATGACCCAAACTTTTGTTCCCTCGGGACCTGAGTGCTTTCCAAGCCCATCTTTCAGGAGCGCCCTTCCTTTTGCCCAGTAAGAACCATTGAGCACCACAGTGAAATCCCAGGGCGCCACACGTAGTCCACCTGGCCCCAACATGTGGCTCAGATCAGATCTCCTCTGATGACTGATATCAATATGCCCTTCTCTGCCTGCTGGTCCAGTGGCATGAGGAACCAGAAGTACCCGGTTGGGGGAGGAGACAGCCTCAGCTTTAATTCATCCAAAGCATGAATGTGTTTCCTGATGGAGACATTCCTTTCTTGGACACTAGTCCAAGGTCACAGGAAGGAAAGCAAAAATTCCTCCAGTGTGTTCTTTGGTGTAATTGTGGGAGGGATGACTCCCACCTCCACTGCTGGATTCCTGGATCCAGGCGTTTGGGCTGTGGGGGAAGGGCACCCTGTAATGCCTGGTGGGTCAAGGCATACCCCACACCCTGGAGAGCAGCACTGAAACCTTGCAGGGTGTTTCCTCTCACCCAGCACGGTAAGTAGTCTCTGCAGACCATCCCACCATTCTCCCAAGCCAGCGGCTTCTGGAGGATGGGGCGTGGGGTAAGTCCAGGGAATTTCTTGGGTAGGAGCTCTCTGCCTCACTCTCTTCATCAGAAAATGAGTCCTTCAGCCTGAGGCGGTGTTGCCTGGGTTGCCATGGTGATGGATAAATAAAGCATTCTCCGAGTCCACAAACAGTGCTGCCCGTAGAAGGAATGCGACTGGAAAGGCCTCACCTGAAATACCCAAGGGCAATTTGCTGCCCTTTCCGTGATGAAAGGGGTCCTACGTCATCAAGCTGACCGCCAGGCACCAGGCTGGTCCCTCTGGGAAATGGTACCATATTAGGAACTCAGTGTGCGTCCCTGCTGGTGACAAGGTGGGCACTCAGCCATAATGGAAACCAGGTCAGCCAGGGTGAGGGCAGTTCATACGGCCGAGCCCCTGCATAGAGTCCACTTCCGCCCGTTTGGTCACTTGTGCATGGACCTGTTGAGCAAGCACTGGGACAAGGGAGGGGAGAGGCTGACGTCCTCGAAACAGATCACCTTGTCCACTCGACACTTGAGAACTTCCTCCATGGCAGATGTCCTTCGGTGAGTATTCATTCTCACTTTGTGCCCTTTCTGACAGGTCCATTTGTGTGCCTTTCCCAAGGTCTCCAAGGAAAAGGTTATTCTTTACAAGTCTCTGATCAGCTGGCCAACCTGTTAACCACTGCCCATAAGTCCACATTAGTTCAGTTCAGTCACTCAGTCGTGTCCGGCTCTTTGCAGCTCCATGAATCGCAGCACGCCAGGCCTCCCTGTCCATCACCAACTCCTGGAGTTCACTCAGACTCACGTCCATCGAGTCCGTGATGCCATCCAGCCATCTCATCCCCTGTTGTCCCCTTCTCCTCCTGCCCCCAATCCCTCCCAGCATCAGAGTCTTTTCCAATGCATCAACTCTTCGCATCAGGTGGCCAAAATACTGGAGGTTCAGCTTTAGCATCATTCCTTCCAAAGAAATCCCAGGGTTGATCTTCAGAATGGACTGATTGGATCTCCTTGCAGTCCAAGGGACTCTCAAGAGTCTTCTCCAACATC
>SJYR01000379.1:297130-347289 GCA_006410655.1 Kobus ellipsiprymnus | reverse complement strand
GGCCCGCGCCCCGGCCGCTTCCTAGATCCACCCTCCCCGACCCTGGATATCGTTTCCTGCAGCCCTCCCCGGGATATCCGCCCCCGGCCCCCGCCTCGGGGTCCCGAGTCCGCGTCGAGTTCCTCGCCCCCCCACCCCACTGGCCCTGCGGGGTCGTATGGGCAGCGGCGCGTGCCTTCTGCATCCGCCTCCGCACCCCCGCGCGTCTCCTGGGAGCCCCTCGTAGGTGACAGCCTGTCCGCATCCCTTGGTGTCCAGGGCCTGCACATCCATTTTAGTGTACCACCTCCAAGGGAAAGCCTTGTTTTGAAACGCCATGGGAGAGTCGGTTGATTTTTTTTCATTGTAATTTTGCCAGACCCTGGTAATGCTTGGGGAGGGGAGGGCAGCTGGAACTGCTAGTCTATGGAAGTCTCTGTAAAACTTTCTTCATCAGACCTCTGCATGCTTTTTAATCATGGGTCAGCTAAATTATGATGTTCTACTAGGACAGAAATTTGATTAAGCTGTGTAATGGTTAGAACCCCAGAAACAGCTCCACGTGTAAAGCGACATCTTATCTTTCTCTCTAGCTTGGGCGTCTTGTCAAGACCCTCAGCCTCGTTTAAAACTACCTAGAAGAAAGATGAGATGCTTCTGTTAAGGGTTCAGGTCAAAGCTATGAAAATCTTATCCTTGGGTCGTTTGCGTCGTTGGGCTCAGACTGTGCCGTTTGAACCAGTAATTTCTAATCTTTCGGGCTGATAAAGCTGACCTTTTTACATAAAGAAATGAATGTGTTCTGTAGTTAGGACCCCTGGTCTGTCAATTTGGGATTTTGTTTACCAAATAAAACTTAAGTTGTTACATTTTTTAGAGAGCTTTCTCTTCTTCCCTCTTTAGTGAAATTTTGAAATCTTTTGAGAGCAGCAGGAAAAGGAGGCCCACAGCCCCAAGACAGCCTGTTTCGCTTTGTTTTGGGCTTCATTTTGGTACTGACCACCCTTCCTGGTTACATACAGTATCAATAAAATGAGAATACTATTCATTTTCTGGCGTCATTCATTAGTGGTGTGGTCGCCAGCTGAATAATGAACTTGACTTCACAGTTGCTTTGAAATTGGAAGTCTTTGGGGCCTCTTACATCCCAGCCTTCTGAGGATCCTGTTTGCTCTTCCTTGCTGAGCGTTTGATCTTGGAATCCAGACAGTTTCACAATCAGGTTCAACTCAGTGCTTGGCGTGTGAGTCAATGTGTGACTGAAAGGAGGAAGCAGATGGAGGCTTGAGGTGGCAGGGGAGGTGTGGTCCCAGAGGCCTCTGGCCGGCAACCTGCAGTAGTGCCTCGGGGGCTACTTGTCCCGAAGGCTGAGCCAGCGGCTGCTGCGCGGCCCTCTTAGAGCCAGACAGCCCAGCGGCGGTCAGCTGGGGGTCATTGGAGGGGGCTCCCAGCACGGGAGGGGGCCTTCCTTTATGAGGTTGACTTTTCCCAAGTCTAAATAGAAGCCGTGTGCTGTAATATAGAGATATTTTGACTCTTTGGAAATTATGATTACAAATAAACGACATGATCTCTTAAGAATTCAGCCTGCGTTGAGCTTTAAATTACAGAGAAGAGGAATGGACTCTAATTTAGGTGGCATTTTTCGTGGAATAGTAATATATTTGAGAAGCAGCATTTAATGTCATGTATGTTAACATATGCACCATTCTAACTCCGCAGTGTGTATCACTCGTTAGGATCCGGGCGGTTGTTATTCAGTGTTGCTTGGAACGCCCACTTATTGTGTTGGAAAGCAAAGAGTGGTCTTTCAAGTGGAATTGTTTGTGGAGCATTATTAGGTACTCTTGACTTCCTAGTGGAATTACTTCTACTCGACTCAAGAACATATATATAGGCTGTCACCCTGCGAGTTGTTGATTTACACTCTGCATGATGTTTTCGACCTCTAATGTATCAAGTCCTGGCATGCAGAGGACCAACCTTGGTAGGTATCTGCTGACAGTTATGGAGAAGTCTGGAAGCTCAGTGAAGAAAAATACCCGATTCAGCCCAGATTTGAGAATTATTGGGGATTTTTAAGGAAATTTGGAAGGTAGAAGTAATAAAGTTTTTAAGTTTTAAAAGAGAATTTTCCACAGTGGTTGCATGGGACTAGACTCATCCTAGCCTTCACTGTAGGTTTTGCCTTTAATTTTCCCTTGATTATGTTTATAGTTTGATTAGTTTCCTCTATGAAATCCTGGACCTTAATTAAAAGTTGGAAGTACCCTGCTTTGCATGTGTATTTCTTTAAGCTATTTTTTAAATGCAAATTTGATACCATTTGAAGCAGAGCATGCGAAACACTTTGAAATTTCTACAAGTAAACAGCAACAAATACGGACAACTAAATGAGGTGAAGTTGTCTTTCATCTTCGTTATATAAAAATACTAGTACATTTGTTAAATTTTTTTCCCTGAATTAAAAAAATAACGACGGCTACTCTGCCCCGGCCCCCATGTGGCTTGCAGGCCTCAGCCTGGTTCCCCGATGCCCCGTCCAGGCCCTCTCCTTGCTCCGTGCCATCATGCTTCCTCTGGAAGGGGCAGAATTCGTCTCTGTAGCCTCTGCTTAATTTCCTCCTTGGTGATTTTTCTTACGAATGAAGCATTACCTTGTCGGAGTTCTCTCTCATCTGTGTGAATTCCTGTAGCTTTTGGCACGGGGATGCTCAGCGCCCAGTGTGAGTGGGATGTCTCTACCAAATTGAATGTGTTCAGGGCTTAACTAATGGTGCTAAATATCTCAACATACATTTTAATCTCAGTGGCTTCTCGAGATAGAATTTTTGCATGACAGGAACACTTTTTTTTTTTTTTTTAAGTAACAGATTTGGAGAAACATCTTTTGAATAAAAAGATGTAACTTAGTAGAGGAATACTGGGA
The DNA here is from genome assembly GCA_006410655.1 of Kobus ellipsiprymnus. Classification (NCBI taxonomy): domain Eukaryota; kingdom Metazoa; phylum Chordata; class Mammalia; order Artiodactyla; family Bovidae; genus Kobus; species Kobus ellipsiprymnus. The sequence goes on along the minus strand of SJYR01000379.1, from coordinate 344,381 downwards.
TTGTGTAATAAAATTTAGGTTAACACAATTTGGATTTGTAAATAGCTGTTTGAAGTGCAGAGCGATATTGACTATGGCACTGTGACAGACAGCTGAAACCATTAAACATTAACCAGCCAGCCTTACCTTTTCTCTCTTGAAACCTCCTCCATCAGCAGTTGGGCTTTGAAGTAGACAGCAGTGTCTCTGTTAAGTTTAGACCTGCGGTAAATGAAGCTGGAGTTGGAGTGAGTTGCCCTCACTTGAAGATACCACTGCCTGAAAGAGCTTAGGAGGTGCGGTGCGTGGCTCTTCAATTGCAAATGCACACAAGGTAGAAACCCCAAGCACAGCGGCCGTGTGGACAGGGCCCCTGCTTGGCTTTGCCCTGCCTCCTCCTGTAGCACCTGATGCCGTGGGAGTCTTGTCCTGTCTGTGCTGACGTCTGTGATGCAGGATAAACATGCGAGCAAACAGGACTGTTAATACCAAACTGTATTAAGTACAACAAAACTATTTAACTCTTTTCTTGGTAAAGAGGCAAAACGTATTTTTTTGAGAGTAATAAGGTGAAAGGATCATGCTGGAAGAAACCTAATACATATTTTTACTTTTTTTTTCCCCCATCAAAAAGGTGATAAAATGCAAGTAAAGAAGATTTTGAAAGAATTAAAAAGACAAAATTCCCTGTAATTCCCTCACCCCAACCCCCATAATATGACATCTTTTAGTCCTTGCCCTGAATTTTATTCTTAAGTTCCAAATGACAGTATGTTAGCGTTACCTGAAATTTGTGTGAGAAGCTCTCTTACTAATGAAAATGCATGAGAGGAAAATACACTTTCCTTAGATTTAAAATCTTAAGTATTTGGGGATTTCTCTGGAGGTCCAGTGGTTAAGACCCCACCTTCCATTGCAAGGGGCGGAGTTTGACCCCTGGTTGGGGAACTGAGGTCCTATGGTCCTTGGGGGTGTGGCCAAAATTTTTTAAAAAAATTAATAAAATCATGAATGTTTGGCCAACATAAACTTCATATGGTAATTTTTGGAGGCTTTATTTAGGTTTAAAATCTATCAGAGAAATTTTATTAAGACAATAAAACAGATACTATGTATGAGATGAGGGTCACACATTATAGTGTGATTTTAAATGTGTTTCATATTAGATATTTGGTCAGTGTTATTGAGTGGTAGGTAACTGACAACAGAATTGTTTTCAGATTAGAACTTTGTGAAAAGGATCAGTATTAATATAGTAGGAGACTTTGGATATTTTGTTATCTTTAGGAAAGAATTAGAGATTTGAAGAAAATTTGAATTAGAGTTGAAGAAAAAATTGAATTATATAATTTCTTTTTTTAATATAAATTTATTTATTTTAATTGGAGGTTACTTACTTTTACTGGAGCATCTTTGAAGACATGAGATTTACTCTTCTAAGGGGACCGCCGACATTACTGACGTGATGATGCTTTCCTGTCGTTTCCAAGTTGTGGGTTTGAAAACTGTTGGGAATTTGAGAGATGGCATGGTCTGTCCTCTGCCCACATCTCCCCTCTCTGTTGGGTAAACCAGGCTCTGGACTTTCCCCCTGACCATTTCTGAGCGGCTTGCCCTCCAGCCCGGGTGTCTCTCCTCCATGGGCTCCTGGTCAGCTATGGGCTGCCTTGCCGGCACCTGCTATGTCATATCTCAGTTTTATTTTAACCTTTATTTTCCTTCATTCCCATTGTCACTGGCCTAGCTGAAGGTCTCAAGACCTAAATGAAAGCCTTTCTCCCTTGAAGATTTCAATATCTCTGCCTGATTAGTCTTCAACACTGCCTTGAATGTCATACCTCGCCTTTTCAAAACTTCTGCCGTGACTTTGGATTCTGTTGCCTTGAGAAAAATCAGATCTGAAATCTGCAGTCCAACGTTGCAATTTAGAATTGAACTAAAGGGGACTTCCCTGGTGGTCCAGAGGTTAAGAATCCACTTTTCATTGCCAAAGCCTTTGTGCCATCCCTGCTCAGGGAACCGAGATCCCACGTGTTGCGGGCTGGCTTAGTCTGTGGGCCTTACCTGCTGAGCCCGCACGCCCAGACTCAGAGCCCGGGAGCCGCAGCAGAAGGCGTGTTGCGCTAATACCCGCTGCAGCCACACGCAAAAGAGTGAATGAATGAACGTTACTCTTTCAAAGTGAACAAATAAAATTTCCCGGAGAGACTCCCCTGGTCCAGTGATGAGGACACTGCACCCCCAGAGCAGGGCCCGGGTTCCATTCCTGGTCGGGAAGCTAAGACCCCGCCGCTGCACAGCACGACAGAGAAAGAAGAGAGAAGAGCAAAGACCTGAAAAGATACAGCCAATCCTGGTTTGAGAGGTTGAGATGAATGGCACATCTGACCACACCCTGTGGAGTGATTCTCTTTAAATGCAATTTTACTTTTATCAAAGTGACGCATTTGCTCAGGTTTAAAAGTGAAGTAGTTCTGCAGAGTTGGGATGAAAGACAAAAGCCCCTTTACCAGCGGCCTGCTCTGGGTTCTCACCTCTCAGAAGCAACCAGATTTAACCCTTCTGTTTCTCCTTATAATCAACTGTCTTAGGCTGCCAGTGACAGAGAACCAGACAACAGTGACCTAAACAAAATTGCGGGGTTCCCTGATAGCTCAGTTGGTAAAGAATCTTCCTGCAATGCAGGAGACCCCGGTTTGATTCCTGGGTCTGGAAGATCCGCTGGAGAAGGGATAGGCTACCCGCTCCAGTATTCTTGGGCTTCCCTTGTGGCTCAGCTGGTAAAGAATCCACCTGTGATGTGGGATACCACCTGGGTTCAATCCCTGGGTTGGGAAGATGCCCTGGAGAAGGGAAAGGCTACCCACTCCAGTATTCTGGCCTGGAGAATTCCATGGACTGTATAGTCCATGGGGTCGCAAAGAGTCTGACATGACTGAGCGAGTTTCACTTCACTTCAAACAAAATCAAGGTTGATTTGCCTTTCATGCAGCTTGTGAGCAGTCCAGGGCTGGTTTGACAGCCTCATTCCAAGAAATCTTCAGGGACCTGCCCTTTCCTGCTCAGTCCACTGTCTGGTCTGAGGGTGACCCTCCTACCTACATTCCAGGCAGAGGGCGAAGGTGTTATTAAGTGGATGGGGGAAGAACCTTGGATGCTGATGGTGGGGGCTGTTGAATCGCTAAGTCGTGTCCGACTCTTTGCAACCCCATGGACTGCCACAGACCAGGCTTCCCTGTCCCTCACTATCTCCTGGTTTTTGCCCAAGTTCACGTCCATCGAGTCAGTGATGCCATCCAACCATCTCCTCCTCTGTCGTCCCCTTCTCCTCCTGCCCTCAATCTTTCCCAGCATCAGGGTCTTTTCCAGTGAGTTGGCTCTTCGAATCAGGTGGCCAAAGTATTGGAGCTTCAGCATCAGTCCTTCCAGTGAGTATTCAGGGTTGATTTTCTTTAGGATTGACTGGTTTGATCTTGCTGTCCAAGGGACTCTCAAAAGTATTCGTTAGCAACACAGTTTGGAAACATCAGGTCTTTGGCGCTGATGAGTGCTTATTTAGCAATTCCTGCCTCAAACTTCATGCGTCTCTGTAGCATGCTTACGCTGCTTATTTCTGATTTTCCGTTTCATATGCTATCTCTTAACTTCTCCTGTGGAAGAGAAGGCCATAGAACTTTAGATGTCTCCTCCCCTGCATTGCCGAGACACACACACACCCTTCCTCCCTCTTTGTTTTTCCAAATCTGGCTGTATAATAATTATTGTTTAAATTGATATTCAGTGTTTGTTATCACTGGGTAAACATCTTAATGGCTAAGCCACATAGGATGCAGTTAATTCCCAGTCTACTAAGACAAGGAATTATTTTTGCGTTAATTGGGATGAATTATTTTTTTTCTCCCTTAGTGTGGATGCAAATATATAGTCATGAATTCAGTGCAGGTTTTACCTAGAACTCCCCAGTGCAGTCGGCCACCTCGAGTGGCCTCTCACTTTTCAGCCCTTGTAGAGCCTTGCGTTTTCCTGTTCCACTGGAGGCTGCGTCTTCTCTAGGCCTGCTGCCTCGCTGCCATCCTGGGGTTTCTCTTCATTCCTTATGGGAACTCTCTCTGTGCCTCTTTCTCTGTTGAGTGGGAATTCCGGGACCCTGTGTCTTATGTTCTGGTGGCTTCCCTGGAAAAGAGTCCATCAGAGAGAAATTTTTTTGAGAACTAAACTGTCTGAAGATGCCTTTTCTTCCTTTGCATTTGAATGGCAGTTTACCTGGGTATTGAATTCTAGGTTAAAAGTCATTTTCCCACAGAAGTTTGAAGGCCTGACTTAGATGTCTGCTGGCTGCTGTCACAAGGGGAGGCCTGAGACCGTTGTGATCCCCATGCCTTGGTGAGATTTGTTTACCCCTAGTATTCTTTGGGGGTCTTTCTGGGGGCGGGGGCCACTTGGGTCCTTCAGCTCTCCAAAACTTTCCTGTATTATTTCTCTATGAGCTCTGATTGCTTTATTCTAGCCTTTTTGATCACCTGTTATTCATATGTCAGATCTTCTGAGTTTTCCGTTAATTTCCTTTCTCCTACTTTTTTCTACTTGTTGACCTTTTATCCTTTTTCTGGGAGAGAGCTCCGACTTTATCTTCTGGTCCTTACGTTGCAGTTTTCTTTCCGCCATCATCATAGCTTTCATTTCTGAGTGTTTCGTCCCTAGCGTTCCTTTCTGTAACATCCTGTTTCTGCTTCGTGAAGGCGGCCGTCTGACGGCCGTTTTCCTCTGTTGCTCAGTCGCCAGGTCGTGTCCGACTCTTTGCGACCCCATGGACTGCAGCACGCCAGGCCTCCTGTGCTTCGGCATCTCCCAGAGTTTGCTCAGACTCATGTCCATTGTGTCAGTGATGCCATCCAACCTTCTCCTCTTCTGTCGCCCCCTTCTTCTCTTGTCCTCAGTCTTTCCCAGCATCGAGGTCTTTTCCAGTGAGTCAGCTCTTGCATTGGGTGGCCAAAGTATTGGAGCTTCAGCTTCAGCAGCAGTCCTTCCAGTGAATATTCAGGACTGATTTCCTTGGGGATTGACTGGTTTGATCTACTTGCTGTCCAAGGGACTCGCAAGAGTCTTCTTCAGCACGACAGTTCAAAAGCATCAATTCTTCAGCGCCCATCTTTCTTTATAGTCCAACCCTCACATCCGTGTACGACTACTGGAAAAATCATAGGTTTAACTAGATGGACCTTTGTCGGCAAAGTGATGTCTCTACTTTTTAATATGCTATCTAGGTTGGTCATAGCTATTCTTTCAAGGAGCAGGCGTCTTTTAATTTTGTGGCTGCAGTCACCATCTACAGTGATTTTGGAGCCCAAGAAAATAAAGTCTGTCACTGTTTCCATTGTTTGCCCATCTGTTTGCCTTGAAGTGATGGGACTGGATGCCATGATATTCTTTGTTTTAATGTTGATTTTTAAGTCAGCTTTTTCATTCTTTCACCTTCATCAAGAGGCTCTGTAGTTTCTCTTCACTTTCTGCCATTAAAGTGGTGTCACCTGCATATCTGAGGATGTCGGTATTTGTCCTGGCCATCTCGATCCCAGCTTGAGGATGTCGGTATTTGTCCTGGCCCTCTCGATCCCAGCTTGTGGCGCACCCAGCCCAGCGTTTCGCACAATGCGCTCTGCGTGTGCGCACACTTGAGTTATGTGGACATTTCCTTTCGTTTCCCGTGTTGTCTCTGTTTCTTGAGTCCTTATCTGGTTTCCTACTTTGGTCTTCGTCTTCGGTGTCAGAAGCTCTTCCAGTGCCTGGTGATTCTTGGCTGTCTTCCACAGTTATGAGTGGACTGATTGGAAACTCTCTGTGCATAAACTGTAAATGTGAGCCTCACCGTTAGGAAATGGGATGGGGACCTGGCCCATTTGAGGGGCGCTAGCCGAGTTGCTAGAGTAGTTCCTTCTCCGGGCCTGTTGGTTTTCCCAGAACAGGGCTTCTGGTCTCCAGCCTAGATGGTGGCGAGTGTGATACAGGCCCGGCTGCCAGCATTCTAGGAAGGTGGGGCGAGCTGGGGGTGGGGGCAGTGGCTGGGGATGGGCGGTACCTGGAGTGTAGCTTCTGCGGACTTACAGCCCGCCTGTGCTGTCGCTTACTGTCTGTGTGTGGCCACTCAGCCCTGTGTGACCCACTGTAGCCCCCGAGGCTCCTCTGTCTGTGGAGTTCTCCAGGTAAGAATACTGGAGTGGGTAGCCGTTCCCTTCCCCAGGGAAATCTTCCCCATCCAGGAAGCGAACCCACGTCTCCCGAGTCTCCCGAGTCGGCAGGTGGGCTCTGCTGCCTGGGGACACTCATTTCTGTTGAGTCTGCAAGATCCTGCTGCTGCTGCTGGTTGCCGTTTCCTGTCCCGCCCTCACGTGGCTGACTTTCACTTGTCTGTCTTTGCTGAATTAGATGCTGCTTGTCCATTTCTTCTGTGCAAAATCGTGCTGACTTTTCTAGTCTGCTGTCGTTTTCTGTCACGGATTCAGCAAGTACTCTTTAGGACCTGAGAAGTGCCCGGGCACTGCAGTGGTGGACGGAACCCCTGTTCTCTGGAGCCCATGCTGTCCTGAGGCTGCGTCCCTTTGTGATCCACGCTGTCATTTTGGCAGGGCTTCCGGATGGTGCAGAGACACAGCTGTCTATGCACTGGAAGTGACTGAAAGGTACCCGGGCTTTCATCTCTGCATGAAGTCTCCCTCATATCAATGGTAAAATCAAAAAAACCGGCCTAACACAAAGACAATATAAATGAGCAAATAATCTTTCGAAGGGGACATTCATCTTCCCTCTCTACGTTTATACCCTCCCGTTGCAAAAAAAGGCCATTAACGTGTCGTAACCTTCTTTCTCTTTCCTCTTATCCATTTTGCTACACTTCTGTCCCCTGAACCTACAAAACTCTCGACCTTTCACCGACCTCCCTGTGACCCCGCCGTGGCCCACCCGACCCCCGCTCCGTCCCCACCCCAGACTTGACCGGTGAACACGGAGTCCCTGGGACACACACTTGAACTAGAAAGAACTTCACTGTGTCTGACCAAGACAAATTAAGGTTCCGAAAACCATGCATCCTTCTTTAGCGATTAAATTTTGTTTCTTATCTCATTCTTGACGAGAACGGTCAGTACTAAAAGATTTTGGTATTTATTCACTTTAGGTTTCCATCTGTCTGCAGGGAATTGGTACTGTGGGTCTGACGTAAAATTCTGGCAACAAGAGAACACGAAATGGGGCAAGTATACTCTCTCGAGTAAACTTCTGTGACTCAACGAGAGAAAAAAACAAATTTTTTAAATTTAATTCCCCTATTTAATTAAAAAATTGAATGACAAAAATTGAACTTTATCGTAAACATAACAAGAAACAACTCTTTCTACAACTAAAATATTAATTACCCAAACGTCGTTAAGAATTTTTTTATTAAAAAGTTGAGTCTAAACAAAGAAAAAATTGGGATTCATAAACTTTAGTCTAACAACTTTGTAGAAATTCATATGATTGTTTAGTAGAAAGTCTACTTAGACCCTCTTACCCGATGAAGTGTTGCTTTCAAATATGTAGGATATATTGTCTAATTGGCAGCAGATTGGGAAATTATTGAGAATGCTCTATGCCAGTTTCACCAATTAACCTGTCAAGGATAGCATTCATATTAGACTGTATTAGGACATCAAAAATGTTCTCAAAACATCAGGTATTATTGTGGTTTTATGTAATCAAAGTGATAAGCCTGGATAAATTTTCTTCTACAAATATATAATTTTTTTTTAAAGCAAGATTTGTGTTGATGATGTTTGGTAATCCTTGTGAAACGATATGTTAAGGTTACTGAACAGAAACCAGACGTCTGTCAACAGTATGAAGCCTGAATTGGACTGCACAGCTAACTGACTATTTGCGTGGAAAAGGAAGATTTCTCTGCCATTTACAGTCACCAGATGATTTCTTCTGTTTGTAGTAGTTTTATTGAGATATAATCCACATGCAAACTACCTATGTAAATTGTAGAGTTCAGTAGTTCTGGTATTTCACAGAATTGGGTAGCTATCTCTGTTATTTATTTCCAAATATTTTCATCACCTTAAAAGGAAATCCTAAACCCTTTAGCTGTCAGTCCTAACTCCTTCTTCCCCTCAGCACCCCCAGGCAGCCACACACCGAGTTTTAGTATACATTTGCACATTCTGGCCATCTCCTACAAATGGAGGCACACAGTATGTGGTGTTTTGTGACGGCATTCTTTTCACTTAGTGTAATGTTTTCAAGGGTATGTCTGTGTTTCGTTCCTTTTTATTGCTGAATAGTGTTCCGTGGTGTGGCTCGTCCACATTTTGTTTGCGCATTCCTCAGTTGATGGGCGTTTGGGCTCTTTCTGCCTTGGAGCTGTTCTGAATAATGCTGGAGTGAACATTAACGTGCCAGTTTTTATGCGATGTGTTTTCCTTCCCCTTGAGTGTGTGCCTGAAAGTGGAGTTGATAGGTCCTTTGGTAACACTGTGCTTAGCGTTTTGAAGAACTGCCAGGTGGATTTCCGTGACGGCTGTCCCAGTTTGCGTTCTCACCGTCAGCAGTGGGGTCCCAGCCTCTCATCTCACAGATGCTTGTCGTCATTTGTCTTTCTTATTCTAGCCGTCTTGGTGTGTGTGTGAAGTGGTGTAAGAGTCGGACACGACTGAGCGACTGGACTGAACTGAAAGGCCAGTGATGTTGAGTATCTTGTTTATTGTTTTGTTATTGGCCATTTGTATATGTTCTTTGGAGAAATGTCTGTTCTGTTTCTTTGCTCATTTTTTAATTGTGTTGTCTGTCTTATTTTTCTGTTGTTGTAAGTTATGTACCTTCTGGATACAGATCCTACATCAGACATGTGATTGGCAGATATTTTCTCCTTTAGGCTGTCATTTCACTTTCTTACAGGTTTTCTCTGAGGCCCAAGTTACTAATTTTGATGAAATCCAGCTTAACTTTTGTTGCATTTGGTGTCATATCTAAGAATCCGTTGCTAAATCCAAGGTCACAAGGATTTTATACCTGTGTTTTCTTCTAAGAATTTCATAGTTTTTATAGTTTTAGCTTTCACATTTAAGTGTTTGATCTGTTTCGGTTTTTTATTTTAGAAATAAGGTGTGAGATGGGAAGTTATAATTCATTCTTTTTCATGTAGCTATCCTGATCTCCCAGCAGCATTTGTTGAAGAGACTTTTTTTTTTCCCATTGAATAGTCTTGGCCCCCTTCACCATAAATGTGTGGTCTTATTTCTGGGCTCTTAGTTATGTTCTGTTGATGTATATTCTTGTCTTTGTACGATATACTACCACACTCTCGTGATTACTGTTGCTTTCTGCTAAGTGCTGAAATCAGGGAGTTTGAGTTCTCCAACTTTGTTCTTTTTCAAGAGTGTCTCACTATTCTGGGTTCCTTGACTTTCTGTATGCATTTTAGGGTCAGTGTGTCAGTGTCTGTAAGGAAGACATCTGGCATTAGGGATCACATTGAATCTCTAGATCACTTTGGAGAGTATTGCCGTCTTACAGTATTAGCTTTTCCTGTTCATGGATAAGATATGACTTTCCGCTTATTTAGATCTCCAAATTGAAATGTGTATATATATATATTTGTTTTATAGTTTTCAGAGTTTAACTTTTTTAAAACTTTTTTATTGTGGTAAAATATATATGATACAAAATTTGCCATTTTAGCTTTTTAAGTGTTCGTTTAGTTGCATTAATTTCATTCGCAATGCAAAATGTAAGATTTCTACTCATTTTGTTAAATTATTCCCAAATGTCTTTTTAAAAATTCTATTATAAGTGGAATTGTTTTCTTAGTTGCATTTTTGGATTGTTTGTTGCAAATTTATACAAGTACAATTTTTTTATAGCGATTCTGTATACTGCAAAATTGTTTAAATTTTTTTTATTAGTTTTAATGGTTTTTTTAAGTGGATTTCTTAGGATTTTTATATACAAATTCATGTTACCTGTGAATAGAGGTTGTTTTATTCCTTCCTTTCCAGTTTGAGTGCCTTTTGCTTATTTTTGTTGCCTGTTTGTCCTGACCAAAACCTCTAGGACAGTGTGGAATAGAAGCATGGACATTCTTATTCCTAATCTTAGGGAGAAAGCATCTTACGTCTTTCACCATTAAGCATGCTTTTTTCTGTGTTTGATAAAAGTCAGCTGTGAAGCCAGCTGGGCTTTCTTTGTGATTAGCCTTTGGATTACTGATTCAGTCTCTGTACTTTTAGATCTATTCACATTTTCTGTTTCTTCTTGAGTCAGTTTGATAGGTTTTGTCTTTTTAGGAATTTGTTCATTTCGTTCAGGTTAGTTTGTTGGCATACAGTTGTTTGTAGTATTTCTTAATCCTTTTATTTCTGTAAGATCTACAGTAATGTCCCTCTTTCAGTTTTAGACATTTGAGTCTATTTTTTAAAAATGATTAAAATGGCAACTTTTATGTTATATATCTTTTACCCTAACAAAAAAGTAATTGCAAAAGTAGTTGAAATCCATCCATGTCATTGAGTGTAAATAACAATAGCTAGTTCTTTCTGGTTGCTGTATTCCACTGAATTCCTTCCCCACAGTTTATCCATTCATTCAGTGTACATCTCAGCTATCCAGCTTGGGGCTGTTAATGAAGAGTGATACTACCAGAAATTGCTTCGGCTTTTAAAATTCTCCAGAGAGAATGAGTGATTTTTTTTAAATCCACTGCCTGTTTCCCTTAATGTTGAATTCTGTTGTAGTTTGTGGAGGGTGGTCACAGGTGGTCCAAGTCACAGTTCTTTGTCATTTAGGATTGTCCTTTGTACCAAGCATTAAAATGTCAGCACCTGTATCACAGAAATTGTATTTGGCCAGTACAGTTTTTATTTTAAGTACTGTTAAAATTATAAAAAATAACATATGCTCATGATTTTAGTGAATTCAAGCAGTATAGAAGGGTATGTCACAGAGTAAAAAGTCTTCTTCCCTCCAGTTCTAATTTTTTTAACTTCTTTTTAGATTTTAGAGCATAATCTAGAATTTCCATTAAAATTGAATGTTGACTTGAAAGGTTTAACATCAAAATATGCTTATATTGAAATTTTTCATAAGAAATTAATGTTGGGATATGGGTTCCCTTGTGGCTCAGCTGGTAAGAATCCACCTGCAATGTGGGAGACATGGGTTTGATCCCTGGGTCTGGAAGATCCCCTGGAGGAGGGAAAGGCTACCCACTCCAGTATTCTGGCCTGGAGAATTCCATGGACTGTATATAGTCCATGGGGTCGCAAAGAGTTGGACGTGACTGAGCGACTTTCACTTTCACCAATTTTATGTTGTCGGAGTTTATAACATATATTGTGACTTAGAGAAGTCTTCTTTGTTTTGTCTAAGTTGGTTGTACGATTTGGAAACTAATAAATAGAATTTAAAATAGTTACAGGTATGTAACTGTTATCCACTGTAAAACCCAGCTGTGTGACTGGACCCAGAGAGAAGGCACCCATCCTGTGTCTTGAGCAGGAGAGTCCTCTAGGTGCTGGTGTTGACGAGTCCCTGACTTGCTCCCTAACTTCCTTTGCTGCTTCTGGGTCATACGCAGATCCCTCGGTTTCTTATGCTCACGTCACTTTCTTGGACTCTTTCATTTTGATGATTGGCTAGAGTCTTTTCCTGGTGGACTAATGCTGAGTTGCTTCAGTCGTGTCCGACTCTTTGTGACCCCATGGACCGTAGCATGCCAGGCTCCTCTGACCGTGGGGTTCTCCAGGCACGAATACTGGAGTGGGTTGCCATTTCCTCCTCCAGGGGATCTTCCCCACCCAGGGCTCGGACCCACAGTCTCTTAGTTCTCCTGCATTGGCAGGCAGATTCTTCACCACTAGCGCCACCTGGGAAGCCTTTCATGGTTGTGGGGGGGATATGTATATGTTATACATACACACATAAGTGTATATAGCATTTCCTCCCATGTAGGATCAAGGGTGGTAATCTTTCCAAGTTATTGCATTTCTAAAAATGTCTTCCCTTACCGTCATTTTAGTGGGGTGTGTTTGCCTGAGAATGGAACTCTGGGGTCAGAATGTCTCCCTCTTGGAGAAGATACTGCTCTATGATGGTGGTGAGGTACGGGGTGGTAGGGCTAGAATCTCTCCTCTTTCTGAGAATATTAATCAGGTTTTTTTTTTTTGGCTGCACTGGGTCTTTGTTGCTGCAGGGAGGCTTTCTCCAGTCGTGGTGAGCGGGGGCTGCTCTCTGGCTGCGGGCTTCTCTGGGGTTGCAGAGTGTGGGTTCTGGGTGCATGGGCTTCCGCAGTTGTGCACGCGCTCCAGAGTGCGGGCTCAGTCATCATGGCACGTGGGCTTAGCTGCTCCACAGATGTGCAGTCTTCCCAGACCAGGGATTGGACTCATGTCCCCTGCATTGACAGGCGTATTCTCAGCCACTGGACCACCAGGGAAGTCCATTAGTTAGAATTTTTTAAAGTTTTCTTCTTCCCGATTTATTTGTTTTCTCTGGAGTCAGTTCTTTGTTCACCTTCTTTCACTTTCACCAATTTTATGTTGTCGGAGTTTATAACATATATTGTGACTTAGAGAAGTCTTCTTTGTTTTGTCTAAGTTGGTTGTACGATTTGGAAACTAATAAATAGAATTTAAAATAGTTACAGGTATGTAACTGTTATCCACTGTAAAACCCAGCTGTGTGACTGGACCCAGAGAGAAGGCACCCATCCTGTGTCTTGAGCAGGAGAGTCCTCTAGGTGCTGGTGTTGACGAGTCCCTGACTTGCTCCCTAACTTCCTTTGCTGCTTCTGGGTCATACGCAGATCCCTCGGTTTCTTATGCTCACGTCACTTTCTTGGACTCTTTCATTTTGATGATTGGCTAGAGTCTTTTCCTGGTGGACTAATGCTGAGTTGCTTCAGTCGTGTCCGACTCTTTGTGACCCCATGGACCGTAGCATGCCAGGCTCCTCTGACCGTGGGGTTCTCCAGGCACGAATACTGGAGTGGGTTGCCATTTCCTCCTCCAGGGGATCTTCCCCACCCAGGGCTCGGACCCACAGTCTCTTAGTTCTCCTGCATTGGCAGGCAGATTCTTCACCACTAGCGCCACCTGGGAAGCCTTTCATGGTTGTGGGGGGGATATGTATATGTTATACATACACACATAAGTGTATATAGCATTTCCTCCCATGTAGGATCAAGGGTGGTAATCTTTCCAAGTTATTGCATTTCTAAAAATGTCTTCCCTTACCGTCATTTTAGTGGGGTGTGTTTGCCTGAGAATGGAACTCTGGGGTCAGAATGTCTCCCTCTTGGAGAAGATACTGCTCTATGATGGTGGTGAGGTACGGGGTGGTAGGGCTAGAATCTCTCCTCTTTCTGAGAATATTAATCAGGTTTTTTTTTTTTGGCTGCACTGGGTCTTTGTTGCTGCAGGGAGGCTTTCTCCAGTCGTGGTGAGCGGGGGCTGCTCTCTGGCTGCGGGCTTCTCTGGGGTTGCAGAGTGTGGGTTCTGGGTGCATGGGCTTCCGCAGTTGTGCACGCGCTCCAGAGTGCGGGCTCAGTCATCATGGCACGTGGGCTTAGCTGCTCCACAGATGTGCAGTCTTCCCAGACCAGGGATTGGACTCATGTCCCCTGCATTGACAGGCGTATTCTCAGCCACTGGACCACCAGGGAAGTCCATTAGTTAGAATTTTTTAAAGTTTTCTTCTTCCCGATTTATTTGTTTTCTCTGGAGTCAGTTCTTTGTTCACCTTGGAACTTTTTCCCTTAATGATTTTCCTTCAATTACTGATAATCCTTGGTCTTTTTGTCATGTAATATTTAGAAAGCTTCCCTAAAAATAATATAGAATTACTAGTTGTCCCCGTTGAGGGGTGATGTTTTTGAGTTCTAGATCCTTAGTCCATCAGGTTTGATAGTTTTTCTTCTCTGATACCATTTTTGTAACAACTTTAGTTTGTGATATAGATAAAACTTCATTTCATAAGAATTAAAAAAAAATTCATGCCGTTCTTAATGTCCATTTCACAGTACCATGTGTGTATCTTATGGCTTATTTTTTCCCCCCTACTACAGTAATTATTTTGGATTGTATTGTAAGTTTAATGATGCTTAAAATATTACATTTATTATCTGAGAAAAATATCTGGCAATAAAAGGAATTTTAAGTTTTTTTAAAATGAAGTCTGGAGTGGAGAAATTTAACTGTTTTCCCCACTTTCCCCATAGCGTTCTCACTTCTCCACAGTGAAGGGGATCCTTAGGTAAACATTTATCAGTCAGAGCATCACCTGGCCCTTCTGAAAGTGGAGTCTAGAGTACTCAGTGCCGTACTAGCATCAGTCAGGTCAGGGGAGAGATCTGTTACACTGAATACTGAAGCCGTTAGTCATGGCAGCTTTTCAGAATTCGTATGAAATGTTTACCAGCTCATAAAACTGTTTTATGACCCAGAAGGAATTCCAGCAATAAAGCAAATGAACTCATAACAAATAACCTGGGCATGCAGTTGCTTCTCTTGCTCAGATACGCTTCCAGTGAGGAAGACGGCTGTGTGGTTTGTGACAAGAGAAGAGCTCTGGTGATTTGGATTCATTCTGTTTGGAATTCAGTTGGTTTGGGTATTTGTAAAAGGAAACTAATTTTTCAAAAACTTCTAACCTAATATCCCCTGTCATGCCTTCAATTGTCCTCCACTTAGATATGAAATAGTTAAGGACACCATGTTTGAAAACGTCATTGATCCTTTTTGGAGGGGCTTGAACTTTTCATATATTGATACTCTTTGTTTTTATAATTAGTGTTAATAAAAGTGATAGGTATTGATTATAATTCCATTTAACATTCTTGTTATAGGGACTTCCCTGGTGGCACAGTGGGTAATAATCCACCCGCCAGTGCGGGAGCCCTGGGCTCTGTCTCTGCTTCGGGAAGATCCCACCCGCCATGGGGCAGCTAAGCCCATGTGACGAGCTGTTGAGCATGTGCTGTAGAAACCTTGCTCTGCAACAGGAGCCCCCATGAGGAGAAGCCTGTGCGCCACCGGGAAGAGTAGCCCCCACTCACCGTGACCAGAGAAAGCCCTGCGCAGCAACAAATAGCCAATGCAACCAAAAAAAAAAAAATTATTACAGGATCTTGAACGTGTTAAAAAGTAGAGATAGCTGACTAATGAACCCCTTGTTTCAGTCACTCCCTTCAACAGTTGTTAAGCACCCCCGTCTTCATTTTGATACCTTTTTCCCCAAAAGAGAGTGATTTTTAGGCACATCCTAGACATCTGTCATCTCATTTGTAAATATTTCCCTGTATGCCTCAGGAAGATTAAGGCCTTAGCCATATAAACATAGCATATAACATAAAAACACAGTAGTATCATGTCACTGAAAAAATGACCATAATTCCTCAGTACCATCAAATACGCAGTCAGGGTTTAAATTTCTCCTTTTTTGCTGCTGTTTTCAGTTAATTTGTTCTGTAGCAGCCAAAACAAAGTTACTCATGGCATTTGGATTGCCCGCCTCCGGGTTCTCCTTTAACCTATAGGCTCCCTCTCTGTCTTCTCCCCAGTTGCAGTGTATTTGTTGAAGCAACCAGACCACTTGTCCTGTTCTGCTCCTTCCGTTTGAATTTATTTCTAGCTGGACAAATTTGGCTTTTGACAAATCATTTCTATACTATTGGCCCTGTATATTTTGTGGAAAATAGAGCTATTAGGGGACCAAACTGATGTAAAAAATTAGATACTTCTTACTTCGTTTGAAATCCCCCTTTTGTGAGGAGTACTGCAGTCAGTACCTGACTTGGCCTAAGATCCTGAGTGTGGGCTGGGTGCCCGAGGGTGCTGTGCCAGAGGTCAGTGGTTGGCATTCTGGGTGGTGATGCAGGGGTTTGGTGGGGGCTGGGGCAGTTATTGCCTCCCTTCCCCTCGATCCCTATGGAGACGTGGAGGGGCACCAATTTGACAGTGGGCACCTGCCTTTCTCTGGAGCCCACGTGTCTGATTTGCCCTCCTGTCCCCTTGCCCCTCTCCCCCAGTGAACACTGTGTGACTATTTGAAGAGTTGATTAATGTCTAGCTGGTACCCTTCCCCTTTCTCCACACTTCATATTGGATTGTTGCTAGAAATTTCTTAGAACTTTATGTTCTAACATTCCCTAATATGTCCCTGTTAGAGGAATTAGCCTAGCCTCTTTTCTGTATTCTGTACTTGATAGCTTTCCTTTAGTTTTTGTTAGCACTTACTGGTGTTTTGTTCTTAGTTTTAATCTGCAAGTTGAAGTGGAGGGTGCCAGGGTCTGATGTTTACCGTGCTGGTCCCTTCCTGTGCTGTTTCTCCCACTTCCTGTGCCTTACGCTCTCACTTCCTGTTACGAATGCTCCCACTTCCTGTGCCAGATGCCCGACATCCTGTGGTGGGTCCCCCCACTTCCTGGGTCAGATGGCTCCACTTCCTGGGTCAGATGCCTCCACTTCCTGGGTCAGATGCCCCGCCTCCTGTGCTGGGTCCCCCGCTTCCTGTGCCAGATGCCCCGCTTCCTGTGCCAGATGCCCCGCTTCCTGTGGTGGGTTCCCCCGCTTCCTGTGCCAGATGCCCCGCCTCCTGTGCTGGGTTCCCCCGCTTCCTGGGTCAGATGCCCCGCTTCCTGTGCTGGGTTCCCCCGCTTCCTGGGTCAGATGCCCCGCTTCCTGTGCTGGGTTCCCCCGCTTCCTGGGTCAGATGCCCCGCTTCCTGTGCTGGGTTCCCCCGCTTCCTGTGCCAGATGCCCCGCCTCCTGTGCTGGGTTCCCCCGCTTCCTGTGCCAGATGCCCCGCCTCCTGTGCTGGGTTCCCCCGCTTCCTGGGTCAGATGCCCCGCCTCCTGTGCTGGGTTCCCCCGCTTCCTGTGCCAGTTGCCCCGCCTCCTGTGCTGGGTTCCCCCGCTTCTGTGCCAGCTGCGCCCTGCTCCGTTTGGGGGCCGGACGGGGGGTAGGCCAGGCTCTGTCCCAGCCCCCTTGGCTTCCTCCGCCTGGAGAAGGAGAGGCCGCGCTGGGGTGAGCGGGTCCCAGGGGAGGACGGAGTTTTGCTGAGTGGCGGGGGTGACTGTAAGGCGCCGAAGGGGTTGGTGGAGCTGCGGGCTGGGAGCCGGGAACCCTGAGGCCGGGAAGGTGGGTCAGGGCGGGTGGAGCGGCGAGAGCCGTCCTCAGCGGGTGGCGGCCACTTCGGGAGGGAAGGAGGTGCAGACAGGCCTGGCCTGGAAGCCACCGCCTGCCCCAGGCCGGCGCCAGGTCATCCCGCCGGCGGGCCCTCCCTGAGGGGCCCCGGGGCCCCGGGAGAGGAGGGCCCGCGCGCACCCCCTCGCCGGATCCGACGCCCCTCTGCTGGCTGTCCCGCCGCCTGCCCTCTCACGCCGGTGTGGCCCCTCTACTCGGGCCTGCACCTGGGGCGCCCTCTCCGCCCGGCTTCCTCTAGGGTTCTGGAGGGCCGCGTGGGGTGCGGGGAGGCCGGAGCCCAGCCGGAGGCGGCGGTGGACGGGGCTCGGGGCCCCTCTGTGCCGCCCGCGCACCCCGCCGCTCAGCGTCCTGCGTCGGTCGGTGCTCGGTCCCCCGACCCGCTGCAGCGGTCCAGGGCCTCTGGGTGTGCGGGGGCTCGTCCCGCAGGGAAGTCACCGTGACTCAGGCTCTCTTACACTGAGGCTCGCACGGGCAGGTCAGGATGGGTCGAGTCCACGAGGCCGGTGGGAGGTTGAGCGTGTCGTCTGCCCTGGAGGGAGTGACACCTCCCCATGGGTACTGGGATGGCGTTCTGAGACCAAGCCGCAGCGTGAGAAGTGAGAGGTGCGGTGTCGCTTTCCGGGTCCTTTGTGTCAGAAACGCCTGCGCTGCCCTTTCAAATGCTTGTTCAGCTTGGGTGACCGGCAGGAAGCTCTGAGAGACACCTTGGGCTCATAGCATCTGATTTTTTTTTAATACAAGGCAGGTCTTATATAGAACGTAACAGTTGTTTGCTGGAGACACTTTGGAATTAACATTGTGACCTCAGTTTTTAAAATATCTTAAGGTTTTGGTTTTTTAATCTGACTTCCGAAAAAGTGGTTCCTACTTGTCGGTGTCTGACAGTGATCCTGTAGCCTGCAGTGCATCCCGGTCTTAAATTTTCTTTAATCCAGCTCTGAAAAGTCAACAGGCCGGACAGACACTGTGCTCTGGAAATGCTAGGAGAGCCAGGCAGCTTCCTGCTGAGAACATTCAGGGGAAGAACTAAGTAGGAGTGTGTGTGCAAAGTCAGTTCACTCAGAATCACCAGACATCCTGGGAAAGCGTGATTCAAAACAACAAAAAATCGAGTAACACTTGTAATATAAACCTTTCATTTTTACTGAAGGATTGTTTAAGAAGAAGGCTGTTTTTTCATTGGAGCATGCAAATTAGAGCATGCAAATGTGGGCTCCACAAAGCTAAGTGTTCTTTTTTTGAAATGTTAAACATGTGCCAACCTATCAGTAAAATTCTGTTGATTTATCGGAAGCTTTTGTCATTTGCTAATTTTCAGTGTGTCTCATCTCTGGCCATCTAATGGGAAGATGACCAGCTTACCAATGGCTGGATAAAACCAGAGTGACTGTTAGGTACAAAACAGCTTTCTTCCTTCTTACTAACTCATTTATTTTGTGATGGTAAGCTAAAGATAAAAAACAAAGGAAGACATTTATCCTCTTTCTCTCCTTTGTGGCTTGATTATTTTCCTTTGTGTTTCATTCTCTTTATGCTGATATTTTATTATTAAAAAAATATCAAGCAGCGGGCTTGTTTGCTTATTTTTTTAAAAAGTGCCTCAGAAACGCATAGGTTCCGTAGGATAATTCAGTGCAGGTAGTGTGGCATCCAGTCGGGGGCACATGTAATGTTGATGTTCAAATAAACAGCATTGAACACGAGTGTAGCTATTTTTGTCACATCTAAAATACAACTTCTCCTTAAACAAGATTCTTTAAAAAAAAAAAAAACGAAATCACACAACTTGGTTCTTCTGTACATTCATGAGCATTTTGAAAATGCACAGTTTCCATCTTAACCTTGCAGGGCAAGGGTGTGAAACTGCCTTGAGTACCCAGAAGCACAAGCCTGTGTGGGACTGAGGTGGGTGACAGCTGGTGAGAGGTCAAAGCCGCCGGGGCAGGCGGAGGGGCCGGCCGCCCCTCATTTCCCCCTTTTGGAAGAGAAGTGAATGCGTTGCTCGGAGGGCCGCTTGCTGGGCTCTTCCTCTGGTTCAGAAGCAGTTGCCTTGAGAGTAGGTTAAGTACTGCAGTTGCTGGGCGAGTTACTATTGCCATTCTGAACGTTCTCGTTCTTCATGTGTGGCCAAGGGGGGCTTCAGGCTACCGTATTTTTGTCTCCTGAGATGTCTAACATAGGATTCATTTCTGGAAAATGCATATAATTTTTGGTAAAAACACTTCTTTTCCTTCCAGAGACATTTATTCCTTGTGTAAAAATATACAAAGTGAAGTCGCTCAGTCGTGTCCGACTCTTTGCGATCCCGTGGACTGTAATCTACCAGGCTTCTCTGTCCTTGGGATTTTCCAGGCAAGAGTACTGGACTGGGTTGCCATTTCCTTCTCCAGGGGATCTTCCTGACCCAGGGATCAAACCCAGGTCTCCTGCATTGCAGGCAAACGTTTTACCCTCTGAGCCACCAGGGAAGCCCCAAATATACAAAACTAGTCACTAAGTATGGTAAACAGCTTAAACGAATTTTGGATAAGAGAAGATTACCTGTGAAAAGATTTAACTTTCTTTTTTTTTTTTTTAATACCACAGTACTCCTGTATATCAACCATCGGACTCAGAGACTTTGTCAGGTTGGACTTGGATCGTTTAGTGTTCAGCTCTGTACAGTCGTTACGAACACTGATGTTGTTTAGGTGCAGAAGGTTTAGGAGCTTAAATAACATGTCCTGTTGGTCTCAGGACGTGTGCTAGAAATTGTTTTTTAGAACCGTGACATACATTTGTTTTTCTGTTGTTTTCAGTTGTATGAGTTTAAGAATAAATAACACTCCCGTTAACCAAGAATTCCACACACTTGCGCCCAGACAGGACAGTCCACGCCATACGCACAGATCTCCAGTACAGAGTATAAGGAGGGTTACACAGTGGTGTTGGGAAAGCCTTCTTGGAGGCAGTAGATTCTGCTTTATTCAGCCTTGGTCAGCGCTCAGAGGCTCTTCCTCAGGGCTAGGCAGGGAGTGGCCCTTGGCGGGGAGCGGCGCAGGCAGTGCGGTGGGGCCGGGTGGGGCTCGGCGCAGCCAGGCAGGCAGGGCCCAGGGCAGCTGCCTGGGCTTGGGCTCACACTGGGAGGAGAGTCGAGGTGGGGGCCCAGTGAGTCTTCTCTGGTGAGCCTGCGATCACACACGTGTACAGTGACCCGAGTCTGGAGACACTGAGCTCATGGTCTCCGTCCACGGCTCTTGTAATTCTCCTGATAGCCCTCAGTCCTGCATTATCCCTAATTGGCCACTGAGGAAGCCGGGGCTCGGGTCACACATCCTGCACCACCTCCAGGGCAGCTAAGTCTTAGCTCAAGCGCATGCTGTCAGTCACTGCTCCGTCTCAGTAAGTTTTTGTTTTGGCTGCGCTGGGTCCTCGCTGCAGTGCGCAAGCTCTCTGGTTGCGGCAGGCAGTGGCTCAGTTTCCCCTCGGCATGTGGGATCTTAGTTCCCAACCCAGGACTGAACCAGCCCCCTGCACCGGAAGGTAGATCCTTAACTAGGGAAATACCAGTAGTTTCCTTAAATATCCCTGATACCTTTCGAATAAGTGAATGAATGAGTCAGGGACCCATGCAGGCTCTGCTGTGCCCTCTTCACCCCTCAGTTTACGACTCTTCCCGAGTGGGGAGCACTGCGTGGCCTGCATCACACGTTAGTTAGTGCCCGGGTTTTTTTTTTTTAAGTTTATTTTTTTCATGTGTATACAGTTTGGTGATTTTTTTCTTTTTCGTATGTTCACAGAGTTGTACACCCACCACCGCTGCCTGACTCTAGAACACTTTCAGCACCCCGCAGAGAGACACTGTGCCCATCAGTAGTCACTCCCCATCCCCCTGCCCCTGGCCCTTGGCAGCCAGCAGTCTACTTTTTGTCTTAATGGGTTTGCCTGTTCTGGGCATTTCATATAAATGGAATCATAAAACACGTGGTTTTTGAAACTGGCCTCTTTGACTTAGCATAACGTTTGTAGGAGTCATCGATGTTGTAGTGTATATTAACATTTCTTTTTTATGGCTTACTAATATTCCATTGTATGGATAGACCACATTTATCCAATTGAAGAAACAGAAAAGAAATTTTCCTTATAATATGATAAAGAGGCACAAACTTTCAGTTACAAAATAAATGAGTCACAGGTATGAAATGAACAGTATGGGGAATATAGTCAGTGATTATGTGTAATTATGTATTCTAGGTGAGAAGGCAATGGCACCTCACTCCAGTACTCTTGCCAGGAAAATCCCATGGGTGGAGGAGCCTGGTAGGCTGCAGTCCATGGGGTCGCCAAGAGTCGGACACGACTGAGTGACTTCCCTTTCACTTTTCACTTTCATCCATTGGAGAAGGAAATGGCAACCCATTCCAGTGTTCTTGCCTAGAGAATCCCAGGGACAGGGGAGCCTGGTGGGCTGCCGTCTATGGGGTCGCACAGAGTCGGACACGGCTGAAGCGACTTAGCAGCAGCATGTATCCTAAGAGTTCTCATCACAGGGAAAAATAAATTTCAAAAATTTTGTTTAATGTCCTGTCTATATGAGATGATTGTTGTCACTCAGCCGTTAAGTCATGTCCGACTCTTTTCGAACTCCTAGACTGCAGCTTGCCAGGCTCCTCTCTCCTGTACTGTTTCCCATAGCTTGCTCAGATTCATGTCCTTGAGTCAGTGATGCCATCCAGCCATCTCGTCCTCTGTCATCCCTTCTCCCGCCTTCAATCTTTCCCAGCGTCAGGGGCTTTTCCAGTGACTCAGCTCTTTGCATCAGGTGGCCAAAGTACTGGAGCTTCAGCTTCAGCATCAGTCCTTCCAGTGAATATTCAGGACCGGTTTCCTCCAGGATGGACTGGCTGGATCTCCTTTCCGCGCACGGGACTCTCAGGAGTCTGCTGCAACACCACAGTTCAGAAGCATCAACTCTTCAGCCTTCTTTATGGTCCAGCTCTCACATCCATACACATAACTACTGGAAAAACATACTGTAAGGGCCTTTGTCAGCAAAGTGATGTCTCTGTGGTTTAATACACTGTCCAGGTTTACCGTAACTTTCCTTCCAAGGAGCAAGTGTCTTTTAATTTCATGGCTGCAGTCACCATCTGCAGTGATTTTAGAGCCCAAGGAAAGAAGGTCTGTCACTGAGATGTCCATGAGATGATGGATATTTACTAAACCTGTTACAGTCATCATTTCACAGTGTATGTAAATCAGATCATTACGCTCTGCACCTCGAACTTGAAAAGATTTTAAGAAAGGATTTACTGTCTTAACGTCTTGCATATATAATATACAGCAATGTTAGTTATATTTATAATGTTGTTCATTGCACCAGAGTACTTACTCATCTTACGACTGGAAGCATACATTTTTAGTTTTGATGAAGCCTAATTAAAATTTTAAAAAATTTTCTCACTTGTGCTTTCAAAACTTCATTGCCTAATGCAAGGTCACGACAGTTTGTAGCGTTTTTTCCCTGAGAGGCTGACAGTTTTAGCTCTCTCTCAGGTTTTTGGCCTACACTCAGCATCTTGGCTGGTCTCCATCTTTGGTCTGAGGTGGGGTCCAGTTTTCCTGCGAGTGGTTGTCCACTGTCCCTGCACCCCTGGTTGAAGAGACTGTTCTTTCAACCCTTTGAGTTTTCTTGAAGTTGTGTCTGTTTTGAGCTTCAGACAATGGAATTATGAGTATTTTGTGTCTGACTTGTGTCTTTTTTTTTAAATTGTAGTGTGTGCTTTATTTTTGGCTGTGCTGGGTCTTTCTTGCTGCTCTCAGGCCTTCTGTGGTTGGAGCGGGCGGGGCTGCTGCCCAGTGGCGGCCCCTGGGCTCCTTGCAGTGACTTCTCCCCGTGGAGCACGGGCCCTAGGGTGTGCAGGCTTCAGCAGCTGCGGCGCCCAGGCTCAGGAGCGGTGGCGCACCGGCAGGTGCTCCGTGGCTTGTGGGATCTTCCCAAAGCAGGGATCAGACCCATGTCTCCTGCACTGACACGCAGGCTCTTTACCCCTGATCCACCGGGGAGGCCCTGGGTCTGACTTCTTGCACGTCCTGCTCTGCCCTTGAGGTGCATCAGCGCTGTGTGCCGCAGCGGGTCACTCTTCCTTCTTGATGAAAAGTATCCCACTGCAGGAATAGGATTATTATCACAGATACTATTAAAATAATATTATTGTTATAGTAATATCCTGTTGTCACAGATTATTCTCCATTCTCCTGTTAGCGGACATCTGGGTTGCTTTCAGTTTTTGAGGGTTATAAATAAAGCTGCTGTGGAAATTCTTGAAACTTTTTGGTAGATGTAACTAACTAGGTCATAGGTTGTGTTAACTTAAGAGATACAGACACAAATGGGGGAATGGAAGGGAAATAAATCAAATACTCTGTATAGAGGATAGTGAAAGAATTGTTTACTTGGATTACCAGTTTTCAAAGAATTTGAATGAGACTGTTGGCTTTCACCTAAGATGATACTGGCTACCATTGACTGTTAGTTCCTCAGAAGCTTTACTAATCATGAAATTAGAAGCAGCTCTTGCTTTCCTGTGCGGAAAGAAAACCAGGCCTTTCTGAAATGCCAGCAATGGTACACAGAATTTTGATAAAATACTACGTACTCAATGATTAAGTTAAGAATAACAGCAAAAATAGTGGAGTTAATTTTTTCCTTTGATTTTTAAAATTGAAAAATATTAATGTTTATGAAACATGAAGAGTCACTTATGTGAGCAATAACAAGGGGGTAAAAATGCTGTATATTTATATGAACTTAGGCTTTGTGTTTTCAGGTTTTTTTTTTTTTTTATCAGAAGCAGATGATATCTATCCTGCAGGTTTTAGAGACTGTTTTATGAAATTCCTGAAACATATGTAGATGTTCAGAAAATGGTGATGATTTATAAACTATTGGGGGTGCAAGAGAGAGTAAAAGACAAATTTAAAGTATTAAGTCAAGATTTTATGTCCTTAGGTTTCTTAAATTGAACCATGCTGTAAGTTTGATGTAATCATAACGGAATGCCAGAGGATATTTTTGGTTGCTAAAAGTTCCCCCAAATGACTGATTACTGAAAATAAGTTTCCTTCTTTTCAATGTATCAATTGCTGGTGATTTGTAAACTTCTTATTTCACTCTTCCCACTCCTTCTTAGTGGCCCTTTCTTTCCCAGATACTATTTTTATCAATGTCCTCTGTTAAAGAGCAGTGTCTTGTAGGAATGTGCCAGCAAGGCTGGGAGTTTTGGGGGCCAGGAAGAGCGAATGAGGACTCACTCTGGTACAGGGTTCTGGGGGCGGGAGCTTTGAGCTCCTCCGTCCTCCTGTCTCAGTCTGGCGGGCTTTGTGAATCCGACGCATCCTGGGAGGAAGAGCTGCAGACACCCCCTTCCTTGTCCTGCTCACGCCTCCTTCCTGCCTGCGGGTCCCTGCCCAGTTGTCAGAGCGTGGGAGGGTGGCGGGTCTGGCTTTGTGCTGGGAAAGGGTGAGGAATCAGGGATTTCTCTTCCTGCTCCGCACAGCAGCTCAGCTCATTTCCGGATCGCTTTTCCTGGGGGCGGCCTCGCCCTCTAGGGGCATCTCATCCTGGGCGTGTGCAGCGCCCTGACCAGGTGACCTGCAGGGTGTCAGCTGTCACCACCGGGGGCACGGGGTGCTGCCTTCTGTCTCCGTGGGTGTGTCGATAGCTCAGTCTGGCTCCCACATGACTCTGCGACCCCGTGGACTGTAGCCCAGACTTCTCTGTCCATGGGACTTCTCCAGGGAAGAATACTGGAGTGGGTTGCCATTTTCTTCTCCAGGGAATCTTCCCAACCCGGAGATTGAACAGGAAACACTGAAGAAAAACCATTTTGTAAAATCACTCATTTCTCCTCCAAGGTGCTCGGGAGGGTGCCTGGGCAGGAGCCTGATGCAGGCTGGCAGGCCCGTCTGGGAAGGGCACTGCCAGGCCCTGGTGCTAGCCAGAGACGCATCCTGGGCCGCTGAGTTCGTTTTATAGAAATCGCTGTGTTCTGTGGGTTGCTATGCTGGGAGCTTGAGATGTTGATCTTTGTAACCTAGAGTCATGGTTTGTTGTAAACAGCCAAGCCAGTGAAAATGAACTTTTTGTTTACAACCTCTGATATATCAGTAATACTTAGCCCAGCCCCGTGCTGGTGGGCCAAGTGGTCATTGTGATGCCAGCATGGGTTTGGAATAGACGGACTTGCCCCCAACTCCAAGATGAGTGGGGATGTGGCCTGAGGGATCTTAGGATCCCCACCAGGAACCGGACCCCCGGCCTTGGCAGTAAGAGCAGAGTCCTAACCACTGGACCACAGGGAGGTCCCGTCGTTCTTTAACAAAACATTTGGTGAAAATGAAGTCAGACATTTAAACTAGGCTCCCCTCCTCCCGTTTTTTTCCTTTAAAGCAGCAGGCTCTGTGGAGTTGTCTGCTCTGTGTCTTCACTCCCGCTTACCCGTTCGCAGACTCAGTCTAACCAGACTGCTGCCTTAGTCAGGGCCGCCCGTGGCCCTTGGTTTTCAGCCTCAGGTTGGAGTCCTGGCTTCCTGTGCCCGTGCTGGCCGCTCCCC
Source organism: Kobus ellipsiprymnus (assembly GCA_006410655.1). Taxonomy (NCBI): domain Eukaryota; kingdom Metazoa; phylum Chordata; class Mammalia; order Artiodactyla; family Bovidae; genus Kobus; species Kobus ellipsiprymnus. The sequence continues at coordinate 318,575 of SJYR01000379.1, read as the reverse complement.
CCAGGCTCCCGCCACTTCCTTCTCTTCTCCCGTCCTCCTCTTCCTCCCAGAGCTCCCTGGGCTCCATCCTTGCCCTCCTTTGCCCCACTGACTCCCCGGGGCCTCGTCCAGGCTCCTGACCCTGATGCAGTTGGGTCCCAAGACCCCAGTTCCCACCCCCAGCCTGGTCTCCTCTGCAGAATCCAGACTCTTGCAGCGGCCACCTCAGAGCGCCCGCTGGACACAGCAGCCGCCGGCCCCGCCTCATCCGAGGCAGCTCCCTCCTCCCACTTGCTTAGGCCACGCCTTGGATAATTCTCCCTACGTCAGTCCAGCAGGAAATCCTGTCCAATCCTGCTCCACCTTCAAAATACAACCAGGAACCGACTGTGGAGACCACTGTCACCCTGCAAGCTGTATGTGAATCTCCCTGCTCCACTACACTCCATTTTCCCTGCCTTTTTTTTTTAATCCGAAGGGTTTACTATTTTCTGCATCATCTACTTGTTCCTTACATGTGTTTTTCTTTTCTGTCTTATTCCACTAAAATGTGAGCTTGATGACGTTAGGGATTTTTGTTTGTTCACAGGTTTATTCATGCCGCTTAGTGTCATTCTCTGCAAATAGTGGGCGTGGTCCTGTGTAAAAATGCTGTTGTCTGTGCTATGGTGATACAGGAACTACCACCTAACCAGTAAGAGCCCAAAGGGCTTTGTTTACACGTCACAAAATCAGAATCAATTAAATAGGTATTTATTAAGCGCCCACCTTCTTTTCCGTTACGGCTTGTCACAAGATGTTGGGCATAGTTCCCTGTGCTGTACAGGGGGACCTCGTTGTCTGTCCATCCTGTACGGAATAGTTTACATTTTCTGATCCCAAGCTCCCAGTCCAGCCCCCTCCCAGCCCCTTCCCCCTTGGCAACCACAGTCTATTCTCTGTTTCCCTGATTCTGTTAAATTATGAAAACTTTTTGAGTTAAATTCTAGAATGGGGTACATTAGAGGGTAACAAAACTAAAGCTTTTCTCCATTCATACCTGTCTTTCCAGTGTATCCCCCGAAGCCAGAAGGTAGCTTAGGTGGTCTCTAGGGGAAGATTACAGACACGGCTCTAGCACTTTCTAGGCTTCCAGCTATACCTCGCTTTTCTTCCTTTGGGTTATCTAAGACACAGGCGGGCGAGACAGCACTCCCCACTAGCCCCGGAAACCTGACCCCAGAGCCCTGAGAAGACCCAGACCTGAGGCACTGCGCTGGCTTTGGGTGCGAGAAGCTCCCGTGTGAGGGTGCAGATCCACCATCCTCCGCTTGTAGGAGGGAGTGAGGCTGCCAGGCTGTGGGGTGGTGGGCGCGGGGCCCAGCCCGTGCCTGCTCAGGCCTGGCGCCCACTCAGGGCTGCCGTTCAGTGGCCACTCGGCTGCAGACGCGCAGGAAAGGCTCTGAGTCGGTGGGTTCCCGTTTAACGGTCACGCTCCCTGTGGACTTCGCCCTCTTCTCTGCCCTGTACCTGTCTTACCAAAATGAGGTCAAACAGAACAGAAAAAGAGCTTAAACTCTTATATCAGAAATTCTACTTCAGAAGAAAATAGGAATCTTCTAAAAGGTTTTTGTCCCATTTTCCCTGGAAGCAGAAGGGCAACATACCTGCTGTGCTCTTTCAGGCCAGTCTTCAGCACCTGTGTTTTCTGGTCGCCGTACTGTAATTAATGGTGAGCCTTTGAGCAGGTCTGGGAAGCTGACAACGGCTGAAAGCCCTGACCCAGGGGCCTATTGGTCTCTGCCTCAGGCAGAAATTTTACTTTAGTGACCCTTTGTGTTTTACGTTTAGAAGTAGGTTCTCAAACTGAAGGAAAGTAAGCCACATGTGGAGATGTGAAGGTCATCACAGCAGCCAGAGGGCTCTGCCATGCCTCCTGCAAGTCCAGCTGCTCTGCTGTGTCCAGGGCGAGCGGTAGAAAATCTGATGAAAGTGGGGGGTCAGCGACAGCTAGTTCCCTGGGGGTAGGGGAGGCAGAAGGGCGGCTGTCGGGTGATCTGGACCTTGCAGGTGAGGTTGCGCTCCTCCACTAACGTAGCAGCTCCAGGCGACTCTGCGCCTTGGCAGCCCTGTGAGTTGCGCCACACCCTTCTCCAGAGAGACCACGCTCCAGGGCTGCGCAGGGCCCTCTTGGAGTACTTGGTTTACAGGGCTGCTCCGTGGCAGTTACCGGGTGCTACCCAGGAGTCTTCTACATGTAGCCTGCCTGGCAGAGCTTGTTCTTAGTGAGTATGCCTTCTTGGTTGGTAATATAGCTGGATTCTAGGATGATTTAGGCGGTGGTCTCATTTGTTGACTTGCTGGTTGTAGTTCTTCGGTCACTAAGCCATGTCCAGCTCTATATGACCCCATGGACTACAGCACGCCAGGCTCCTCTGTCCTTCAGGGTCTCCCGGAGCTTGCTCAACTCATGTCCATCCAGTCGGTGATACCATCCAACCATCTCATCCTCTGTTGCCCTCTAATCCTTTTGCCTTCAGTCTTTCCCAGCATCAGGGTCTTTTCCAATGAGTCGGCTCTTTGCATCGGGTGGTCAAAGTATTGGAGCTTCAGCATCAGTTCTTCCAGCTGAATATTCAGGATTGATTTCCTTTAGGATTGGCTGGTTTGATCCCCTTTCAGTCCAAGGGACCTGTTGGTAAATATGACATATAAACAAAAACAAAAAGAGACATGTCACCCACGAGTAATGACAGAGCTCCCGAGTAGTGAGAAGGTACCGTGTGCTGGGCCGGCGCTGAAAGCTCTGAGGGCTGATTGGGTCTCACGCTCCTGTGACTCCTCGGATGTGCACTCTTCCTCTCCGTCCGCAGGGGAGGAGACAAGCTCGGGGGTGCCTTGTGAGTCTGCCGGGCTCCTGCAGCAGCCTGTGCTGTTGGGGCTTCACCCCTGGACCCACAGTGGTTGTAGTTGGCCTGGCCACACGGGTGTGCCTTCTACTGAGGGACGGGAGAGAGATCTTCAGCGAGCTTCCCCCTCCCCCGCCAGTTGGTTACCTGCTATATATTTGGTACTCCTGAATTTTCTTTTTCTTAAATTCAGCAGGTGGGTGGCCAGGATGACTATGGCTCAGATGGAAGGGCCTGGACGTGCACGGTCTGCCTGGGCCATCCATCGAGGCATCGTGCAGTCGTCTCCTATTGTTAGGTCACATTTTTGCAATACGTGCACAAGTGTTCCTTGCTCATCAAAAATTAGGTTTTTGTGCAGGACCTACATTAATACCTGTTCTTGGTAACAAAGAGAAATTCTAGGACAATTTTCACGTTTCGGAAAAAAAGGCAGAAAGTGAAAATACTGACGAGTGTCTGTGTTACAGAGCACCGTTTATAGAGGCAGCACCCCCAGCAGTGAGGGCCCCCACCAGGCTCCCTCCCCAGGAGCCCCCCCAGCTCTACAGTGTCTGTGAGTGTCTCTACGTCATCTCTGTGGATCAGTTAGCAGACGTGTCCTGAGGCGATTGCATCTCGGCTTAGGAAGGATTTCCATTCCCTTCTCCAAGGATATCTTCCCCACCCAGGGATTGAACCCCGGTGTCCTGCATGGCAGGCAAATAGTTTACCATCTGAGCCACCAGGGAAGCCCCAGGGAAGATTTCCTGGGAGCACTCTATTTTGGGTAGTGGGGAACCCATGTATGGCTGTTTGCTTTTTCATAATGTGGCATTGTACACTGGGATTTTTTTTTAACAAAACATATATTTGTATTCATATCCTCGAGGGATCTGGCTTTAGAAAAGAGATGTGTGTTGTGAAGATCACTCACTTTACACGGGTCTTTGCTTTGACAAAGGAATCCCAAAGGATAGGGCCGCGGCCGCTCGCGGGGAAGACTTCGCAGTCTCAGAGTTGCTGCCTCTCTGACTGGGAGCTGCAGGCAGGAAGGCAAGCAGTTCTGAGTGATGCCTGTCAGTGAGGCAGCAGGATTTTATTGCAGCGATGTCAAAGCAAGAGGGACCACATGAAGAGGAATTGAGGAAGGCAGTCCGTCAGCTCTGGAGTGAAGGCAAAGATGCAGGCCACGTGACTGACCCCAGGGCCAGTCTGGGAAGGCTTGCCGCCTTCACGTAACAGCAGGCTGTTGGAATGAGACTTTTCCTGGTTTTCTGTTGACTTGCTGCGGCCTCCCCACCCCTTCCCCACCCCTGCTTCTCAGATTTTCACTGACTCAGTTGGAACCTTACTTGTCTTCTGAGTCAGAGCATTAAAGGACTTCCTTCTCAGTCCTCTAAAATTTACACTGCTTTCGGTTAAAATTAACGTTTGTTCACTTCACAGTATTGTAGTCCCTGATTTTCAGCTTATCTGAAGAGTTCATGGTTGGAGAATTTTTATTTGGGAGTTAACAGGGCTTCTTGGAAGCTTCCACCTTCTCAGCTTCTTATGAAGTATAGTACTCTGTCATTTAACAAAAGATCATCGTTGCCACAACAAGTAAAGTCCATTTAATGTAACGTAAGCACGTTTTCCAGGGGCTTCCCTGGTGGCTCAGAGGTTAAAGCGTCTGCCTACAATGAGGGAGACCTGGGTTCGATCCCTGGGTCGGGAAGATCCCCTGGAGAAGGGAATGGCAACCCACTTCAGTACTCTTGCCTGGAGAATCCCATGGACGGAGGAGCCTGGTGGGCTACAGTCCCTGGGGTCACAAAGAGTCGGACACGACTGAGCAACTTCATATCACTTCACTTCAAGCACATTTTCCACAAACTCTGGGACAGGTGTGACTCCCATCGGGGTGTCGGATCTGCGCTGTGGGGACAGACTTCACCCCATCTTGGAAGCGTGAGCTCTCTTGAGCTGGTGCTGGGGAGAGCGTTTGCTTCCTGCCCGGCTGGGTCAGGGCCCGGCCTGGGGAGCCCTGCCCTGGGTATGCAGGGGGGCTGAGGTCACTCCTTGCCCTTCGCTGTCCTCTGGTGGCCACACTCCTGGGTCCTCGGGGTACTGTCCCACCCCCGCCCAACGCGGGATGCCCATCACTGCACCCCTTGAGTGGTGGGGGTGGGGGGCCTCCCCGGGATTGGGGCTGACTGTTTGCAGAGGAAGCAGAGCCGCCCCTCGCATCCTCCGGGTGTCTCCTGGCCCTTGGGTTCGGGTGTCCTCCCTAGTACGTGTACTGTTTGGATTGGGTGGTCTGAAAGGCCAGTTCCCCGGGTGTGAGTGCTGCGGGGCCTAGGCTGGGCCCGCGGGTGGGGGCCCAGCACGCCCCACCCTGCGACACCAGGCCGCCCCTCCTGGCACCCCGTCCAGCTGGTCTGCTCTTTCCTCTCTAGATAAACAAACCAGAGGGTGGGGCATCAGTTTCTCATTTCACATTTTCAGTCAGTTTCAGCGAAAGTGTCTCCGTCTGCTCCAGTCCTTTCTGGTAAAGCCATTCTCTGTTTAGAGGGAACACGGGGATCCCCGTTTGCCCTTGCAGTTGCCGGTGGTTGTCTTTGCTTGGTTGATGGATTGACTGTCCTTTAGAATCATGAGAAGTTCTGTAGGAAGAGTATTAGGTTATAGAAGAATGAAGAGAATAGGAAATTTTTTTCCTAATCAAGGTTTAGCTGTCTAAGGGCTAAGCTTTATTCTGTCTTTTTTTTGGTGGAAAATATCCCAAGTTGTTGATGTATTTCTCTTAGGAAAAAAATAAAGGCGCTCCCAGTGGAGATGGCCACCTTTCCTGATGACTGGTTGTGAGGCAGCTGTGTTTGCTGGTTCCCTTGTGTTCCACTGGTGGGGGGCGTGGGGGGGAGGGGTACCCCTCACGGGGGCCCTGCTTCGGAATACCACCTTCAGGCCCGAGGCACTGAAAGATGGGTGTAGTGGGACTGAGGGGTGCACAGGGTGTTGTGCGGGAGGGGTGGCAGGAAGCTCTGTTGAAGGATGCTCAGGTTGGCAGCCGGGAAGTGGGACGGTGCTCGTTTGGGAGAAGATGGTGCTGGGGGCTGGGGGGTGCGTGCAGGCCAGCACTGGAGGGCGGGGTGGTGGCTTTGTGACTGCCTGATGGGGTGGGCTCTTGGGGGCGGTCTCAGGCCGCAGCTGCAGGTCACCCACCATGCTTGTGGGGCGGGGCTCTGAGTGTTGCCCACCTCAGCAGTCGGTGAGCGCCGGTCCCCACGGGCCGGCCAGTCTGCTCCCGCTGCGCTGCCCCAGTGCAGGGCCCTCCCGTGTTTGCCGGTTGCTGGCATGAGAGGAGAGGTCACCTTACTCTTTCTAAGGTTCGGAGTAGTTGTGTTGTCTTACCTCAGAGTCTACGGGTTCATTATTACCGTGAAAAAGCAAATGTTACCTTAAGCATTATAATGAGTCTGTTTTCTTCAAGCGACTCATAAATCTGACTTCTGAGAGCATCTTAATGCAAATTATGTTTAAAATGAATCCCTAATGGTGTTTTGGTTGTTGTGATTTTGCTTTGCAACCTGACTGTTTCAAGAGTGTCGTGACACGCTGCTCGCTCCCCGTTGGGCACAGCTCGCAGAATCCTGGTCTTGAATCCTGAGGAGCACCGGAGCTCTAGGCTTAGTCGGTGGAGCAGCCTTCAAAGTGCCGCTGCCCAGCTCCCTCCCAGTGAGCTCCAGTTTCCTCCTGTAGGAAGCCACCCTGGGGTCAGCTGGCTGCTCTGAGGTGAGACACTGGTTGGCAAGCATGAGCCAGTGGCAGACTCTTGTGCGAGCAGTCCGTCTGGCCTCCTCTCTGTCTCTGACTCTGCAGCCGGAGCCGGGAATCCTGCCCGTCACTGCTCCCCGCCCCTCGCCCTGGAGTCTCCCCCGCTCTGCCCACATCGCAGGCAGCGCACTTCCAGAGGGTGACCCGGAGCAGCATCGTCATCCTCACCCGTGCTTCCTCCCGCCGTGGTGGGAGGCGCCCCCCCCATGCCTGCCCCACAGCCCCACCCGCTCTCCAGATACCAACTGATCTTTAAAAAGAGGTTAAATGTTTTTGAAACAGTCTCAAACTTACAGAAAAGCTGCAGATAGCAGTATAAAGAATTCCCTCAACAATTTGAGGGTGAGCTGCTTACATAACCCCCCCTTGAAGGCTGAGTGTGTGCTCCCTGGACCCTGTAGTCTGCACCCCCAGATCAGGACTTAGCGCGGCACTCCCCCAGGCCCGCCGTCCCACCTTCTCCCGCAGCAGAGAGGCCGAGATCCCAGCCTCTCTACGCTTCCGTCCTGTCTTCCTCCCTTTGCGGAGATGTGCCTGGCCTCGCCTAACTGTCACGGCTGAGCCCTCTCTAGGCCAGTCATTTCATGGACTGTCTCCACAGCTTAGGCTTCTCTCCTGTGTCCTCGGGGTTGAGTTCAGGGTACAGAACGGGGTGATTCTCGTTGCGCCCTCTGGGTGGCGCAGTCTCCCTCCGATCCCCTGGTCTGCAGCCTGTCGGCCAGGCTTCACTGTAAGGTCGCTGTGTCTCTGATCCATTAGTATCCGTTTGGATGTACTTTGAAACTAAATACCCCCTTTCTCGTCAGATTTTAAAACTTCTTGGTTAATTTATTATCCGTGTGTATTCCTGAGCTTGTTTTATGTAATGGGTGGGATGGTCTGTGACTGTGACTGTCTCCATTCACTCTCATTCTTTGAGTGCTTGCTTGCTTTCGGGCACAACAGGGGGCTCCAGGCTCACCTGTGCTTGCCTGACCCAGCTCTGGAATCGACAGAGGAGGCCTGGTTCCTTAGCTGGAGAATGGTGTTTAGAAACCAAGATCTTTCCCTAATGATGCCTCTTGTTGGGGTGATGCTGCCTCTTGGCCCTCCATGGAGACAGAGCGCAGCTTTTGTGTGTGTGTTTGCACACCCATTACATCCACACATTGAAAGCTGTGAGTTCTCACTGCTGCCTCCACTTCTAATCCAGCACTGCGGAGCTTTTGTTCTCTCTTTTCTGACAGCCGTGGCCCTGCCTCCCATGGTCCTGGGTCTGGTTACTGAGGGCATCAGGCTTTCCGTGTGTAACAAGCCCCCTGTCCCTGCTGTTACCGTGTCCCCCGCACAGATGTCTTCCTCACCCCAGCATCGCCCAGTTTGGGCTCTAAACCTGCTCCTTGTTGGATTCTGCCCAGGGCGCGCTGGAGGGAGACAGAGGGGGCTGGAGGAGGGAGAAGGGCCTGGCAGCTTCCTGCCAGCTCCTCTTCCTTCCAGGGGCATTTGTGAACCCTGGGCAGAGGGCTCCGCGCAGCTCAGACTCCTTCCCGAGTTTCAGAGTTGAATCTGGCCTTACCTCTGCAGGGGACACCTGGCCCCCAGCTTCTTCCTGGCAGGAGGTGTCTTCCGGTTGTGGGCCGCGGGCCCTGGTTTGGGTGTTTTCCCAGGCTTGCAGAGACCCCAGCAGCAGCTGGCCAGTGCCCCTCTCAGCTTGCGGGCCCCCAGCCCCTACGACCTGCCTTTGTGCTTAGAGACCCCAGTGGCCACCCCGGCTGCCGCCCACCCTCCGAGTCCCCGCTGTGCGGGGCCCAGTGCCCAGCCTCACCAGTCCTGCTTCTCCCTGTGGCTCTCCTGGCCCCTGGGTGTATCAGCTGCTTCCTGCCCCTGCTGTTTCATGATAATCCCGCGCGCTTCCGTCTTTTCATTTACCTAGCCACCAGCCCTGTTACATTTTCCTCAAACACCCCCGTGGGCTCACAGAGCCCGGTCCGGACTGCGGGCTCCCCTGGTCTCTGAGCTGACACTGGCGCCCTGTTGGAAAGGTGGCTCTCTCCCCTTTCCTTGTCTTCCTCCATCCCTCCCGCCAGAGCGGTTCCTGGCCTCTCAGTGCTGCTGTGGTTGCAGGGGGCCTGCTGCGCTGTTCAGGTTCCAGCTAGTGCAGTCTCAAGGATTCTTACCCAGCACTGTAATACTCCTGCTGTGTCTTCAGGACTGTTTGAATATTTAGGGTTCTTCAGAAATAATGCTTTCCTTCTGGATTCTTTTTAGTACTTTTTATTTTAAAAATTAGATTTTGTTCTCATAGTTAACTTCCTGTTGCTTGAGTCTTACTTCCTTTGTCTTTTCAAGATTTCATTTGGGGTGTTTCCATGGTTCTTCCCCTGTTTATCAGACTGGACCTGATAAATCCGTGGTCATGCATTTCAGGGAAGTTGTTCAGAGCTGTGTAGAATGCATAAGCAATAAAAATTGTTCCATTGAGAAAGAGGACAACTTGAGGAGCATCAGGTAGGACCGTTGCTGCGGAAAGAAGAGACGCCAAGAGAGCTGGCTGGGGCTCCCCTGCCTCCCGCCTCCCTCGCTGCTGATGGGGCCCTGAGGAGGAGGAGGAGGGGCTTTTTGCCTGTTTTATGGAAAATTTAGTCAGAGGAGCAGATGCCTTTTCTAAGGCAGCAGAGCTACCAGGTGTCCCACCTAGAACTTGACTCCCCTGATGGAAGGAAACCAGGACTTTCCCTGGTCCCGCAGCCGTATGGCCGCCTCCTGCCGATACGGGAGGAGTGAGCAGAACTTGGGGATGCTTCCCTGGACTGTTCACCTGCTTATAGGTAGTCACCACTGGAGACCAAGACAGACACTTCTCACCAGGTTCCGGAGTACTCCGAGCAACAGAGGAATGGTGGGTTGACTGTTTTAAAAAGCCCTTTAGCCAAAAATAGGGTTGACTATCAGATCTTTATTAAAGAGTTACAACTTTCTAAGCCCTAATAATAGAATTACAGGAAAAGTGAAGTTGGTTTTATTAAAAGTAATAATTGCCATAAAATAAAAATAGTGCAGTTCAGATGAAAAGAGGCAGCAGAGTGGAGGCCTGGTGTTTACAGTTGCTATGTCTGACAGAGCCAAAGTAAAGTACTAAAGTACCGTTGATTAAAAAGGGTGAAGCAGATGTCATGAGGTCATGAGGTCAATGAGCAGATGGCATGAATGGATAGTTAACATCCAAGGGCATACAGCCGGTTATGGGAGAACATTATCTCACCAGGCATCAAAGAATGTTTTAATTTCAAAGGAAGACAAGGCATCAGTGTGGGGTGGAAGGCAAGTTAGGAACCAGAAAAAATGTTAGCACCCAGAGGAGAGTCCTGTTAACTTAAAATAGTTTAAAAAAGGAAAGAAAAATCTGTGTGTATGAAAAGTTTCTTGCAAATTTATTCATCATAAGGAAATAATTTTAAAGAAGTAACCCTTTAACCTCCTCTATCAGGTAGACACAGTTTTAAGCTGTGGGTGTGTCAGCTTACTGAAACATTATGCAACTGTTAAAATGATAGTTGAGTTGTTTAGAAAGATGAAAAACGTGACAAATTGAAAACAAAATATGAGAGATAGCTATATTAACATTCACTGTGTCCACAATCAAGGGCTGGAGTGGGAACATGGGAAGTTCCAAGGGTTTGCAGCACAGTTAGGGGTGAGTTGTCTTTGACCTCCATGAACACTGCTGTTGGGCCTGTGCGTTTATGACAGTGGCCAGCAGGCTGCATGCGTCTCCGGGCTTTTGCAGCAGAGTGCCGTGGGCTGTGTGGAGCCCCCCCAGGAGGAGCGTCTGCCGGGCACACGCCGCATGCGCAAGGCTCAGCTCCTCCCCAGGAGCGCCGCAGCCTCGCCTTCCCAGGCTTGCTTTCCTGCTGGGGGAGGACGTGCTGGGCACATCAGCTTTGCTGGGAGTGTCTTCTTCATGGTAAAACGAAGGTACCATTTGGTTCCCCCAGAAGATGCCGAGAGAGGTGATGGTCTTCAGTGGCTGTTGAAAGTCCGCATTTCCATGAGGATTCCTGAGAATGGATATTTTGGGTGATGTTTGAAATAAATCATGAGGCGCCATAGGTGACCTTTTAAGTTCTAGCTCAAGGGTTTTCTTTAGCCTTGCTTTTCGCCCCTAGATAATTCAGACCTGGTGTGTTCTGTGCCCTAATCTCAGCGCTGATGGGTGTTTACAGTGGCGGCGGGGGCAATTCACTACCAGCAGGAGCCAGGAACCTGCTCCTGCTCTTTGTCCCTTGGATCAGCAAGCCTTGCTTGTCAAACCTTGGTGGACTAAGCAGTTATTTAAGGAGGAAAGAATTGAGTTAGATTAAGAATGTGGAGCTCAATGGAAGTCCAGAAAAGATGAGATTTGCAGGATTTGAGGGGAGATAGTGTAGCTGCAAGGAGATCCAACCAGTCCATTCTGAAGGAGATCAGCCCTGGGTGTTCTCTGGAAGGAATGATGCTAAAGCTGAAACTCCAGTACTTTGGCCTCCTGATGCAAAGAGTTGATTCATTGGAAAAGACTCTGATGCTGGGAGGGATTGGGGGCAGGAGGAAAAGGGCATGACAGAGGATGAGATGGCTGGATGGCATCACCTACCCGATGGACGTGAGTTAACTCCGGGAGTTGGTGATGGACAGGGAGGCCTGGCGTGCTGCGATTCATGGGGTCGCAAAGAGTCGGACACGACTGAGCAACTGAACTGAACTGATGTAGGTGCACATGCAGTTATAACAGATAACCCAGAGAGAACCTTCGTACGTTTGCCCACGTACTCCCAGGGCAGTGCTGGCAAAGCTGTCATTGTGGAGGACCTGAAAGAGAGCTGTGGAGAACAAGTCCAGGTCAGCCAGACACAGGGCTGCAGGCCTGAGGGTGTGAGCTCTGCGATGGGCCAGGAGAGTGCGCCGGTGGGGCTCCCAGCCCTGGGGCTGCTCTGAGAGCTCACCACCAGCTGGGGGCCCCAGAGCAGCAGAGAGTTCCTGTTCTCCCACAGCTCTGGGGCCAGAAGTCCCAAGTCAGGGGGTCAGCGGGGCCGTGCTCCTTCTGCAGGCCCTTGGGGAAAGCCTGTCCCTCCCTCTCCCAGTGACAGGCAGCAGCAGCAGTTGGGGGCACCCCTTCCTTGTCACTGAACCCCTGGGCTCTGTGCCTCCATCTTCACGTGAGTCCCCTCGTCATCTCTCCGGCTTAGGTTTTTTGTATGCGGATGCCAGTCGTGCTGGGTTTAGGACCCACCCCGTTCCTGTTTGGGACCTCCTCTTAGCTTGATGACATCTGTAGAGACCCCACTTCCAAGTCAGGTCACATCCACAGGTTGTTGGGGAGACACTGTCCAACCCGGTCCACATTGCACAGGAACCTGGCTCCGTCTTCTTCTCCCTGAAGTGGGGTTATCACACAGTGAACCTCGAGGGTGGCGTGCAGCCCGCGTTGGGGCGCAGTGCTCCCAGCCTGCCCCCCGGCACCGCCAGGGGCTCCAGCAACTCAAGCTGGTTACCGGGAGTTGGGAGAGTTCCTAGAGTCCCGCAGGCTGATGCGTGGCACCCAGAGCTCACAGATCTGGCCCACTGGCCTGTGCTGCCCTGCAGGAGAGTCGAGCGTCCACAGCTCACTCAGTGGGGAGAGCTCCACTGCCCTGAGTTTCCCAGGGGGCCTTTGTTGTGACGGTGTTTGTTATGACACGTGTTGAAGTACGGGTCCAGCATGAATGTCCACCTTAATCTGGTGTAACTTCTGACTCTCCAGCTGTCCATGCCTTCCCAAAGGTTGGTGTTTAGTCGCCACGTTGTGTTTGACTCTTTTTGCAACCCCACAGGCTGTCCGTGGCATTGCCCAGGCAAGAGTACTGGAGTGGGCCACCATTTCCTTCTGCCCGGATTGCGCCCCCTTTTCCTACGTTGGCAGGTGGATTCTTTACCACTGAGTTGCCAAGGAAACCCTTACAGATATATTACATGTGTTTAAAAGTATTCATTTAAAAAGTAAACTGCTTCTAAGTAAAATATAACTTCTTAGGATGCCCAATTATAAATTTTTATCTGTTACCAACTTGTTAAATTGTTCATTTGACTTCTTTTCATTTGCAGCAAAGCCGTTCACACAGCTGGTGAAGGACATGCAGCTTCGCCGAGAAGACTTTGAGATCATCAAAGTGATCGGCAGAGGTGCTTTCGGTGAGGTAAGGGAGACTCCTTCCCTCCCTCCTCCCTTCCCTCCCATCCTTCAGTTTTGCCTAGCAACTGTTATCTAGCGTTTCTAAGGTCCTGTATGTTGATTTTGAGATGAGGTAATTATTGGTATCATTTGGAGAGTTCTTGGTGGATAAAATCTGAAAGATAGAATTAAGGAGAAAAAAAACAAAAGGTGGTGACTGGTGAATTACCCTAAATATTGTCTGGACCAGAATAGTTCTTTCTTACAGAGTAAGTTTTTAAAATTACCCATTTGTCAGCGGAAAAATGTCTTGACAGTCATTTTAGAAAAAAAGAACCATCATCTCAGCGGTGCTCACTGTTGGTAGCCTGCCCGCCGCCTGTTGGTCCTCGTGGGGTGGAGTCCAGGCGTGTGTGTGTTGGGGGTGCAGATGGGAGCAGCCTGTGCACCCGGGCCAGAGCCGCTGACCTCCTGTCTCCGCGCCCAGCACCCTCCACGGGCCGGGATCCGGTGCATTCACGGGGCTCTTCACTGAACTGCAGTAACGCCACTCCTTCAGATTTGCCTCAGCGCTCCTGGGCCAGGAGCTGTGTGTGTTGGTGAACCGTGCCCTGTCCCGTCCCAGCCGCACATGTGCTCTGCTCACCAGCGACCCCGCTGGACATGACTTGAGTGCTGCAGACTGTGAGACAGAGTTCACTGTGCGCAGCGTACACTTCACGTGGGGCGAAATACACGCGGAAGGAAGCAGAGCGGGATTTAATGAGATGGCTTCTTTGCCCTGGAGTTTCTCATGACTGCTGCGGACTGGCATCTGTTTTAGAAAACATCTCAGCGTTTTTGATGATTCTTGTGCTGCCAGCACCTGGTGACAGCCACGCTGTATCTGCAGGGCTTCAGTAGAATACGCAGGAGAGAGCTGCTCTGGAAACGCCTTCAGAACACCTGCGTGGGAAAGCCTGGCCTGCCGGCGTAAATGTGGGCGGCTGTGTGTTGCGCTCCTGTTTCTTCCTTGGAAACCGCCGGCCTCGGGTCAGTAGGTGCACATGCAGTTATAACAGATAACCCAGAGAGAACCTTCGTACGTTTGCCCACGTACTCCCAGGGCAGTGCTGGCAAAGCTGTCATTGTGGAGGACCTGAAAGAGAGCTGTGGAGAACAAGTCCAGGTCAGCCAGACACAGGGCTGCAGGCCTGAGGGTGTGAGCTCTGCGATGGGCCAGGAGAGTGCGCCGGTGGGGCTCCCAGCCCTGGGGCTGCTCTGAGAGCTCACCACCAGCTGGGGGCCCCAGAGCAGCAGAGAGTTCCTGTTCTCCCACAGCTCTGGGGCCAGAAGTCCCAAGTCAGGGGGTCAGCGGGGCCGTGCTCCTTCTGCAGGCCCTTGGGGAAAGCCTGTCCCTCCCTCTCCCAGTGACAGGCAGCAGCAGCAGTTGGGGGCACCCCTTCCTTGTCACTGAACCCCTGGGCTCTGTGCCTCCATCTTCACGTGAGTCCCCTCGTCATCTCTCCGGCTTAGGTTTTTTGTATGCGGATGCCAGTCGTGCTGGGTTTAGGACCCACCCCGTTCCTGTTTGGGACCTCCTCTTAGCTTGATGACATCTGTAGAGACCCCACTTCCAAGTCAGGTCACATCCACAGGTTGTTGGGGAGACACTGTCCAACCCGGTCCACATTGCACAGGAACCTGGCTCCGTCTTCTTCTCCCTGAAGTGGGGTTATCACACAGTGAACCTCGAGGGTGGCGTGCAGCCCGCGTTGGGGCGCAGTGCTCCCAGCCTGCCCCCCGGCACCGCCAGGGGCTCCAGCAACTCAAGCTGGTTACCGGGAGTTGGGAGAGTTCCTAGAGTCCCGCAGGCTGATGCGTGGCACCCAGAGCTCACAGATCTGGCCCACTGGCCTGTGCTGCCCTGCAGGAGAGTCGAGCGTCCACAGCTCACTCAGTGGGGAGAGCTCCACTGCCCTGAGTTTCCCAGGGGGCCTTTGTTGTGACGGTGTTTGTTATGACACGTGTTGAAGTACGGGTCCAGCATGAATGTCCACCTTAATCTGGTGTAACTTCTGACTCTCCAGCTGTCCATGCCTTCCCAAAGGTTGGTGTTTAGTCGCCACGTTGTGTTTGACTCTTTTTGCAACCCCACAGGCTGTCCGTGGCATTGCCCAGGCAAGAGTACTGGAGTGGGCCACCATTTCCTTCTGCCCGGATTGCGCCCCCTTTTCCTACGTTGGCAGGTGGATTCTTTACCACTGAGTTGCCAAGGAAACCCTTACAGATATATTACATGTGTTTAAAAGTATTCATTTAAAAAGTAAACTGCTTCTAAGTAAAATATAACTTCTTAGGATGCCCAATTATAAATTTTTATCTGTTACCAACTTGTTAAATTGTTCATTTGACTTCTTTTCATTTGCAGCAAAGCCGTTCACACAGCTGGTGAAGGACATGCAGCTTCGCCGAGAAGACTTTGAGATCATCAAAGTGATCGGCAGAGGTGCTTTCGGTGAGGTAAGGGAGACTCCTTCCCTCCCTCCTCCCTTCCCTCCCATCCTTCAGTTTTGCCTAGCAACTGTTATCTAGCGTTTCTAAGGTCCTGTATGTTGATTTTGAGATGAGGTAATTATTGGTATCATTTGGAGAGTTCTTGGTGGATAAAATCTGAAAGATAGAATTAAGGAGAAAAAAAACAAAAGGTGGTGACTGGTGAATTACCCTAAATATTGTCTGGACCAGAATAGTTCTTTCTTACAGAGTAAGTTTTTAAAATTACCCATTTGTCAGCGGAAAAATGTCTTGACAGTCATTTTAGAAAAAAAGAACCATCATCTCAGCGGTGCTCACTGTTGGTAGCCTGCCCGCCGCCTGTTGGTCCTCGTGGGGTGGAGTCCAGGCGTGTGTGTGTTGGGGGTGCAGATGGGAGCAGCCTGTGCACCCGGGCCAGAGCCGCTGACCTCCTGTCTCCGCGCCCAGCACCCTCCACGGGCCGGGATCCGGTGCATTCACGGGGCTCTTCACTGAACTGCAGTAACGCCACTCCTTCAGATTTGCCTCAGCGCTCCTGGGCCAGGAGCTGTGTGTGTTGGTGAACCGTGCCCTGTCCCGTCCCAGCCGCACATGTGCTCTGCTCACCAGCGACCCCGCTGGACATGACTTGAGTGCTGCAGACTGTGAGACAGAGTTCACTGTGCGCAGCGTACACTTCACGTGGGGCGAAATACACGCGGAAGGAAGCAGAGCGGGATTTAATGAGATGGCTTCTTTGCCCTGGAGTTTCTCATGACTGCTGCGGACTGGCATCTGTTTTAGAAAACATCTCAGCGTTTTTGATGATTCTTGTGCTGCCAGCACCTGGTGACAGCCACGCTGTATCTGCAGGGCTTCAGTAGAATACGCAGGAGAGAGCTGCTCTGGAAACGCCTTCAGAACACCTGCGTGGGAAAGCCTGGCCTGCCGGCGTAAATGTGGGCGGCTGTGTGTTGCGCTCCTGTTTCTTCCTTGGAAACCGCCGGCCTCGGGTCAGACCCCGGCCCATGCTCTGTGGGGGTCCTGTCATCCTCATACCTTCCTCTCCCCTGCCAGCCCTGAGAGTGGATCTCTCCAGGCCACAGGGGAGGGGGTGGCCTGGCACTGGGGCAGCTCTGACCGAGGGCGGCCCAGACCGGCTGTGGGCTGGGGCGGGACGGGGATGTTGGCTGTTGCTTTCAGATACTGAGGTGTGCCTCCTCATGAGATGCACAGATCGGGGTGAACGGTTCTGGTTATGACAGCTGTCTGCTCCTTTGCAACCAGCTCCCCAGTCAGTACAGAGCATCCTATTTCTGGAGAAGTCCTTCCCTTTTCTCCCCAGAGCCCCACCTCCTGGGAGCCCTGCCCTCCCAGACCAGGGGAAAAAGCAGATCTCTCTTCAAACTGAAACCCAGCTCAGTTCAGTACACCCTTCCGCCGACTGTCTCCCCTGTGCCGGGAGCGGGGTGGTCTGCTGGGCACAGCACTGGCCACGCAGAGCTCCACACTGACAGCAAGCCCTGTAGGGTGTCGGGGTGGGGGGCAGGAGGAGAGCCCAGGGCAGGACAGGGATGGCCTTCAGGAGGAGAAAACAAAAGCACAAGGGAGGATGTGGTTGTGCCAGAATAGTTGACAAGTTATTTTTAGTGCTCTTTTTTGCCAAAGAACTTAATGCAAAAATCAGTTTCCGATTTTCAAAGAAGATAACATCAATCACTTTTCAGTTCCTCCCGGATGAAGAGAGACGATGCGTCCTTGGAGTCCAGCCCTAGCTCCCTCTCCAGGTTTAGCAGCTTCTCTCTGAGAGGCACACAGTCAGCCCTCCCTGGGCTCTGTGGCCTGGGCCCCCACACCAGTCCTCCTCACCCAGCTCCTCTGGCCAGGTATCCTGTGTCCGTCGGCTCGCCTGCACACTGGCGCCGCCCTCGCCAGCACAGCTGGAGTTCTGGGCTCTGCGGCTCACCTTCCTACCGCTGCCATTCCTCCCGGAGCAGTCTTGTCACCACGTGCCTGAAATGTGGCCCCGTTTCAGCTTCTCTGTCTCCAGAGCACCAAGCGGATTGTGGGAATGGGAATGCCCTAATCATTGTTGTGTCCTGAGTGTTCTTCACACGTGGTTCTAATTGAATGATTGCTTCTCGTGACAAGCCAGGGACGGGGGAGAGTCTGTGTGCAGATCTGCCTTGTGTGTGCAACTGTACACAGACAGGGTTGTGTACCCGTGCGTAGACGGGTGTGTGTCCCCATACACAGACAGGGTTGTGTGCATAGACAAGTGTGTGTACACCCATACACAGGGGTGTGTGTACCCATGCATAGACGGGTGTGTACACCCATACACGGGGGTGTGTACCCGTGTGTAGATGGGTGTGCACCTGTGCCTCTGACGCCATGGCAGCACTGTTCAAGAGCCCTGCCTGTACAGAGAACTCACAGAGTCCGCTTGGAATGGAGTATGTTCCTCTTATCTCAGAATTGTAGCAGAGCTCAGCGAATAGGTTGTTATTCAGCCAGGGCTTGGAGTCTCAGGGTGTTGGCTTGTTCCTGAGCTTTGAACATGTCTCCGTCCTCCCCTCAGTGTGGAGAAGCGGCCCGAGAGGTTCCTCTGACCCTGGATCTGCAGTGGGGGCCCACTCCTTGGCTTCCGAGGTGTGGTGCCCAGGGCCGTGGCTTTGGACGTGACGGCAGGTCCCCGAGGGTGACCATGTGTCTGGCACCACAGGCCTCACGTGCTTTCACAGACACGGAGAAGATGCGAGGCTGAGGCGCAGAGCAGGGGCCTGACCCCGGGTGGGGGCGGCGCTGACCCCTGTTCCTGATGCAAAGCCCGTGTGTCCAGAGCACTGCCCTGCTGCCCCTTGTTCCTAGGATGACTTAAAGAAGCAAGGCTGTGAAAACTTTGTTTAGAAACAGGTTCAAATTAAGAGAACAGCTGTGTGCATAGAACGGTTCAGAGATTGGTTCAGCCCTTTACTCAAATGCCCTTTGTTGACGTTTTATCTCATTTCTTGATCATTGTATAGCTGTGCTGCTCTCGATTGAGCTCCCTCCCCCTCCTTCCCTGCCTCTGTGCGTGTGTATTTTATCAGAACCGTCCTGTGTGTTATCTGAAAGTTTCCTGTGCCCTGGCAGAGCTCCTCTCTAGAGCCACGCTCTTTTGTGGTCTGCATCTCATTCCCGGCAAGGTCTGGATCACTGCTTATGGTTTTGTGATGGGGACTTAGGGCAATGAGTGAGTCATTTATTTATATAGGGTAGGGTGTGCCATATGATGGTGCAGACATCACTTCTCATGTGCAGCAATGGAAGAATTCATCTTAGATTTGATGGGGACCAGAAGTCCAAGAGGACTTCCTGGACGAGGTGGCATTTGAGTTGTACCTTGAAGAATATGGCTGACAGCCAGCATGCCGAGGGCTAATAACTATGTGCCTAAACCATCCTGAGCCATGTTGAACGTGTCAAGTCTTTCGATCCACACAGCAGTCTTAGGACAGTCCTGCTGTTGTCCATTTCCTAGTTGTAGAAACTGAGGTACAACTTCAAGAGCCCTGCCTGTACAGAGAACTCACAGAGTCCGCTTGGAATGGAGTATGTTCCTCTTATCTCAGAATTGTAGCAGAGCTCAGCGAATAGGTTGTTATTCAGCCAGGGCTTGGAGTCTCAGGGTGTTGGCTTGTTCCTGAGCTTTGAACATGTCTCCGTCCTCCCCTCAGTGTGGAGAAGCGGCCCGAGAGGTTCCTCTGACCCTGGATCTGCAGTGGGGGCCCACTCCTTGGCTTCCGAGGTGTGGTGCCCAGGGCCGTGGCTTTGGACGTGACGGCAGGTCCCCGAGGGTGACCATGTGTCTGGCACCACAGGCCTCACGTGCTTTCACAGACACGGAGAAGATGCGAGGCTGAGGCGCAGAGCAGGGGCCTGACCCCGGGTGGGGGCGGCGCTGACCCCTGTTCCTGATGCAAAGCCCGTGTGTCCAGAGCACTGCCCTGCTGCCCCTTGTTCCTAGGATGACTTAAAGAAGCAAGGCTGTGAAAACTTTGTTTAGAAACAGGTTCAAATTAAGAGAACAGCTGTGTGCATAGAACGGTTCAGAGATTGGTTCAGCCCTTTACTCAAATGCCCTTTGTTGACGTTTTATCTCATTTCTTGATCATTGTATAGCTGTGCTGCTCTCGATTGAGCTCCCTCCCCCTCCTTCCCTGCCTCTGTGCGTGTGTATTTTATCAGAACCGTCCTGTGTGTTATCTGAAAGTTTCCTGTGCCCTGGCAGAGCTCCTCTCTAGAGCCACGCTCTTTTGTGGTCTGCATCTCATTCCCGGCAAGGTCTGGATCACTGCTTATGGTTTTGTGATGGGGACTTAGGGCAATGAGTGAGTCATTTATTTATATAGGGTAGGGTGTGCCATATGATGGTGCAGACATCACTTCTCATGTGCAGCAATGGAAGAATTCATCTTAGATTTGATGGGGACCAGAAGTCCAAGAGGACTTCCTGGACGAGGTGGCATTTGAGTTGTACCTTGAAGAATATGGCTGACAGCCAGCATGCCGAGGGCTAATAACTATGTGCCTAAACCATCCTGAGCCATGTTGAACGTGTCAAGTCTTTCGATCCACACAGCAGTCTTAGGACAGTCCTGCTGTTGTCCATTTCCTAGTTGTAGAAACTGAGGTACAACGAAGTGAATCTGCCCAGGTTACACTTTGGAGCCCCCGTAGGGAAAGAGCAAATTAGCTGAGATGGCGGTGGTCTTGTCCCACAGCCTCTCGCCCCGCGTTTTGTAAATACATGGTTATGTAACAGCTGAGACCACATACAGCACCACACGTGTCACGACATACCCCATGGGCCACTTTTGTCGTATATAAACTCCACCTGAAAAGCCCTTGGAGCTACGTGATGGTCTGCGGTAGGGCTGCTGCGCCAGCCCAGAGAGAGCACCAGCCACTCGCGCCTTGCCCACACTGGGTTCAGTGAACAGTGAGATAAGAGGAAGACATCCCCTACCCCAGTTACTCACTGCCCTCGTGAAGAAAAAATCCCAGAGGCGAGTCCTGGCGCGTGCAGGGCTGGCCATGGGACTGAGAGGTGGAGGTGGGTGGGTGTGCGGGGAGATGAAGCCCCAGAATGCAGGAGGGGAGCTTGGGAGCCCCTGACAGAATGCGAAGCCATCGGTGTGCAAACGCGCAGGCCCCAGAGAGAGGCCGGCAGGCTGTGTGCTCCGGTGCCTCAGCTCCGAAGTGATGGGGGCTGAGCCGGCGACTGCGGTCATTCAGGCCTCGTGTGGCTGAAGCCAGCTTCATTTTTTTTAATCAATTTATTTTTATTTTTGTTTACACTGGACCTTTGTTGCTGCTCGGGCTTTGTCTAGCTACGAGAGAGCAGGGGCTGCTCTTAGGTGTGGTGCTCAGACTTCTCCCTGCGGTGGCCTCCCCTGTGGTGGGGCGTGGGCTCAGGGGTTGTTGCACACGGGCTTTAGTTGCCTCGAGGCGCGTGCAGCCTTCCCAGAGTGGGGATTGAACCTGTGTCCTTGGCATTGGCAGGTGGCGTCTTACCCATTGTGTCACCAGGGAAGTCCTAAAATCAAGTTTTGATGCTTAAAAGGGCAAATCTTTATTTACATAGAAAACTTTACTTTCCTTAACGGCTCATTTTCCAGGGTTTCCAGTCAGTTAAGTTTTCTCTGTAATTAATGAAATGTGCTGCTGACCTTTTGTGCTTCGTTAACTGAATTTTTGTTGAACTCTCATTTGTATGACAGGTTGCTGTTGTCAAAATGAAGAACACTGAACGAATATATGCCATGAAAATCCTCAACAAGTGGGAAATGCTGAAAAGAGCAGAGGTAAGTGTGGCGCCTTAAATAAATCTGTAAACAAGCATTGTCTATGTCAGGAAAGGTCTGACGGAGCCCAGCGGGTAAGAACTGCAGTCCTGCACGTCTGGACCTTCCTTCCATCTGTCCGTCCTTCCTTCCTTCTGTCCATCCTTCCCTCCTTGACGAGAGCCGCCACTTTCTGTCGGCAGGCCCTCAGCCCCTCCCACCCGTCCCTCTCTGTGTCAGCTCCTGGCCAGGTGCCTCCCTCTCGAGCCCCCTCGGGTGTATCTTCGGGG